>WEDG01007017.1:0-38558 GCA_017591395.1 Schistocephalus solidus
CTGCTTCTTTTCTACTTCACCATGTATTCGAAAGATTGTTGACTACTGTTTTAAAAACGGCGAATGGTTCTGAATCGGACATGCCTACTATACAACCTATTTCTGCTGTTCATATGGCTGTTCACATAGTACAGCTATTATCCACTCTGTAGTTATGTATACCACGATACCAATTTGTAATGATGGGGCCCTCTGGGCCTTTAATATACAAATAATAATTATAATTAATCCGCCTTTACTGGTCTGTAACAAAAAATTCGTTACAGAGGATTTGGGCAAACCAGAATTGTTAAATTCGCTTTTTGAAAATCACTTTGCCACTGAAAATAGCCTCACTCACCCAATTCCTCTGCCTTCAAATTCAAATTCACTTCTGACAACCATTAATTTCTCGCCTTCACGTATTCAAAAAGAAAAAGCTCATCTAAAAATTTCACATTCGGTTGGAACTGATAACATTTCAAATTTACTTTTTAAATGCTTAAGAGATTTTATACCTTTACTAAGCAAATTATTCTCAGTATTTCTCGAAAACGGCACCTCGTTTGAAATTGGTCTCGAATTCCAAATCCTTCGAGCCTACGAGTTTTCAGTCTCTACCTCAGTGTAGAAGACACGGTGCCGGGAAATTATTAAGAAATTTTCTGTACATTCCCCTGAGTTCGTAGATTGCAACTTGGACGTAAGGATTCTGAGGCTCTAAAAAAAACAAAAATTCAACTGCTAAGAATTCTTCCCTGCCCCAGGATTTATCTCAACTGGAATTGCAAGCCTCAATCTTTGCTAATTTCTGAATGTCTCGCCGGCTGTGCGCTCCCTACGTCTGCTTTCAATCACGAAAGCGGCTCAAATCAAAGGCTGAGTCCTTATATTTTCATATTCTTATTGTTGAATATCCTAACCAACTTTCTGTTAATTTTGTGATAATTCTCACATCAATTTCGCTAATTCCGAAGGGAGCCCCATCTATTCCTTGCTCGACTACACCAGTTCTTAGTTTGGGTAGCATCAGCACTAATCTGACTTTACTGCCCATCGCAAAATCGCTGGTAGACGTTGCACCAACATGCGATGTTGAAGAGGTTGGCGAGTTTGTAAAGCTAAAGAGGAAAAGGCCTAAGAAGAACAACTCGTGCAGGGATTTGGCTCAAGCCTGCCCAACACCCGGCTCTACTGGACCTATCGGTCCAAGAGAATTGGTGACAAGTACTCACTCAGCTGAAAGGTCTGAGTTACAAACGGGCCCTCGATTAAATCGAAAGCATAATGCAGTCATTAAAGGGGTCCCGGAGTCAGCTTCAATTATTCCAAAGGAGTGAGTTAAACATGTTTTGGATCTCCTTCAATCGTATGCAAAAACGATGCTAACGGACGGCGAGTCCATCAAGGCATATACAATATGAAGGCTCTGTCAGTATCCGAATTAAATCCTCGACCAAGATCTCCTTAAATCATCTTGGAAAACGAAGCACAGGCACAGCTCCTGCCACAGAGAAAAGCAACCCTACGGGGCCTGCTTTCTGAAGTTTTCTCAACCGGAATACGGGCTAAAAGAGCGAATGCAAATGAGACAGTTAACAGAGGAGCTGGAAACACGAAGGGCCAATGGCAAGGCACATCTCCAAATAAGAAACGGACAAAAAGTTCAAGTGTAGAGCATTTCTTTGGCCTAAGGCAGTCACTCTGACAGCCTTACTGTCCCTTTTCAGAATCCAAAAACGTGCCCACTTAAATTATTCGGCTTTAATGCCAGATCTCTGCTTAAAAAGATGCCTTTGCTCCATAATCTGGTTTTCATCCACCGCCCTGACATTGTAATAATTACAGAGACATGGGCAACACCCTGTGTATCCGACTCTCATTTAAATATTCTAGGGTATGATTAAATTCGTAACGATCGACCCGAGGGCCATGGCGGAGGAAGCTGCATCTATATTAAGCAGCCACTTACGTTTCTGCCGTTAGAATATCGACAATTTACCGCAATATAAGAGAGCTGTTGACTCCGAGCAGTTCTAAAATATAACTTTTAATTACTCGTTGGTTGTGTCTATCAACCCCAAACGCAAGCGAGGAATATGATCTTCGTCTCTTACAGGCAATTCATGCCACAGTTGATCTAAATCTCAAGAACTGCTTGATGGCAGTTGTCTTCAATCTTCCTGAAGTTCATTGGTTTCCACCTTCTGGTCCTGCAAAATTCGAAAACATGCTTGAGGCCATAGATACTGGCATGTGGGAACAGGTAGTTGATTTTCCCACCCAAAAATCAAACATAATTGATCTCATGTTCTGCAGAGGTTGTCAGCCATTGTCAGTTTCACCTTTAGACCCACTTGGGTGTTCAGACCATGCTATAGTTCTTTCTTCAAAAGAAAACGAGGCTAATGAAACGTTTTCTAAAATATATAGTTTTTTCCATGATTTCCGATCATCAAATATGAGGTAATTACTAACACATCTCGAATCCAACGATTGGACTAACTTCTTTCTATGTTTGGATGTGAATGTTTGTACTGATACATTCTTCCAAGTTCTAGGTCCACTCATTTCTCGTCTTATTCCCGTAAGAGAATAATTAATGTCAAGGATGAAGTATACCTCCATTTATCTTTCCGTCGTTTACTGCATAGACTCTTGCGTCTTTTTCCTCATCTATATGACACTTCCATCTTGCCCTTGCTCCAACAAATCTTTGAACAGGCTAAGAGACTCTCTGAAAAATAATGACTAGCTGAAGAGGTTAACTTTGCCGAACACCCTTCGTTTAATTTTGCAAAACTCTTTTCGCGCACAGTAAAAGCGCAGAAAAAAACAGTCATGACCTTAATGTGCCCCGGATTATAAAGGATCTGGATATATCATCTTCTAGTAGTCTTAATCTGTCAGAGCACTGCGCCCTGATTGTCTCGAAAGCACGCCAAACCACTGGGTTTATTCTCAGAAGTTTTTAAAACTGTCAATATTAGGACCAGCCTTTATTAAATGTATGTCGGACCTAGTCTGGAATACTGCTCGTTTCTATTTAGCCTTCTGCACGCGAGTGAACGGAGGACGAAATAATCAGTCCAGCAATTATTTAATAAACGATTTTTCACTTCAGAGCACAGAAAACTGTCCTACAAGAAACGCTGTGAGCTTACAAGCCTCGACCCGTTGTGGCTTCGTAGATTAAAGATGGCACTACTTTTACTGTTTAAACTTTTAAACAGTTTAACCTTTAACCCCCTTACATCCCTGAGGCAGCTCGACCACTCTCGGCGCACCAGTCATAGAGATTTATTCGTATTTCTTCCTTCGGCACGCAACGTTAGATACCATCAGTTTATTTCGGTAAACGCTATAGCATTCTGGAATAAAATACCCAAACGTATTAAAATTCAGCAAAATGTTCATTTGTTTACGAAAGCTGTCACTAGTTTTCTACTTTCAGGACACCTTCCACAAATTTTGGGTGTTGATTCTCTGGAAGCTCTCTTCCGTTCTGATGGCGTCCACGGACTCTGAATCCGGTGCCGGACTTCATGCTGAAGGCAATATTGCTGCTGGCTCTGCAGTCCGTAATCGGGTTATTCCTCAGTCGACAGCGAGCAGCCGTTCGCCGGCATACCTGCTGCTAGTACAGAAAACCTGATCCACAACAATGAAATGAGAAGTACTACACCGTGCACCCGTGTCAATACTTCCCTGTCCTGAACTTTAATCCATTCAATAAGCTGCAGTTTATTCTCCTGAAAACAGAGTAAAGAACGAGCAGGAGATTTTTTCACTGTCAGCTCGACCCCCTACTGTATATCCCTGTTGACCTTGCCTGTAAACTAACCATAATTAATTTATTAATAAATTAATTAATTTAATTTGCTCCGTATCCCCATAAGTATGCAAAATGCAGGTTTCTTAAGTTTATTGCCACGAAAAATGGGTCCATGCCCTAGTTTCACACATGCACCGCAAAATCGCATATAACCGTCTATAGATGCCTCTTACCGTTCGGCCATATAAGCATGGGATTTTGGTCAGCGAATTAATAGACTAGCAGAAAGTAGTTGCAACTATCGTTATTCTGCTAATTGTTCACCTCCTACTAAACGGGCAAAAAGTATAGTAAGCTTTGTTTATGTAACTTACGAAGATGATACTTAAATGGATTGTTTCAGCCTCCTACAGAAATTCTTTGGGATGGAGCAGGAGGAAGACAATCTAAGGCAAGAAATATATAACTTAAAAGAATTTATTTCTTACCGACCTGTTAAAAGAGCTCCTGTCCGTAAAAAAAACCTACCGCAAAGCAAAATTCGTATGCATGCGTAGTCTCTTCAAGCTTACCTAATACTCACAAAAAAGCCATCGCGTTTACCGAACCCAGTACACCAGAGGATGGTTCGCTATTTCGAAAGGGCGTCCCCTGATGTCCTTGCTCCACACCATCATCACTAAGCTCAGGTAGCATGAGCAATAAGCTGGCCTTATAACCCAGAGTTACATCGCTGCTAGACATTGCCCCAACATGCGATGTTGAAGAGGTTGGCGAGTTTGTAAAGTCAAAGAGGAAAAGGTCTAAGAAGACCACGTCATACACTGATTCGGCTCCAGCCTAACCAACACCCGGTTCATCTGGACCTATCGGACCAAGTGAACTGGTGATAAGTTCACACTCAGTTTAAAGACCTGAGTCGCAAACTGGCGTTTGATTGAGTCGAAAGCATAATGTTATCATAAAAGGGGTCCAAGAGTCAACGTCAGTAATTCCAAAGGAGCGAGAAAAAAATATGACTTGGATCTCCTTCAACTGTATACAAAAACGTTGCCAACGGACGATGAGTCCATCCTCGTTCGCAAGGCATGTAGAATTTTGAAGAATTTGTAAACGCCCGATTCAAATCCTCAACCAAGACCACTAAAAATAATCTTGGAAATCGAAGCACAGGCACAGTTTCTGCTACAGAGAAAATCAACCCTACGGGGTCCGCATTCTGAAGTTTGTTTTTCAACTGGAATACGGGCTGAAAGAGTGAATGAAAATGCAACAATTAATAATGGAACTGGAAACACGAAGGACCAATGGCGAGGTGCATCGCCAAATAAGGAACGGACAGATAGTTCAAGTGAAAAGAGCATTTCTTTGGCCAAAGGCAGTTAATCTGACAGCCTAACTGTGCCGTTTCAGAAAACAAAATCGTGCCCTCTCAAAAATATCCTTCTTAATGCCAGAGCTCTGCTTTATAAGATGTCTTTGCTCCAGACTCTGGTTTTCATCCACCGCCCAGACATCGTAATAGTTACAGAGACATGGGCAACACCCTGTTTATCCGACTCCGAACTCTCTATTCTAGGCTACGCTTATATTCAGAATGATCAACACGAGGGCCGTGGCGGAGGAAGATGATTCTATGTTAAGCAACCACTGACATTTCTGCCGTTGGACTATTGACAATTTACCGTGGTAGAAGAGAGCTGTTGGCTCCGAGTTGTCCTGAAACATAACAACTTTTTACTCGTTGGATGTGTCTATCACCCCCCCCTCTAATGCCAGCGAGGATTACGATCTTTGTTTCTCGCAGGCTTTTCACGCCGCAGCTGACTTAAATCTGAAGTACTGCTTGACTGCAGGTGACTTCAATCTTCCTGAAGTTCATTGGTGTCCACCTTCCGGTCCTGCAAATTTCGAAGTCTTACTTGCGGTCATAGATATTGCCATGTGGGACCAGGCTGTTGATTTTCCCACCCGAGGATCAAACATACTTGATCTCATGTTCTGCAGAGGTTGTCAGACATTGTCAGTGTCACCTTTAGACCAAATTGGGAGTTCTGACCATGCCGTAGTTCTTTCTACACTAGAACTCGAGGCTGATGAAACGTTTTCCAAAAATACAGTTTTTTCCGTGATTTAAGATCAGCAAATATAGACGAATTACCAACACATCTCGAATCCCACGATTGGACTACCTTCGTTGTATGTTTGGATGTGAATGTTGGCACCGATGCATTGTACCATGGTCTAGGTCCTCTCATTTCTCGTTTTGTTCCCCATAAGAAAATAATTATTTTCAAGGATGAAATCTACCTCTTTTTATCATTCAGCCGTAGACTGCGTAGACTCTCCCGTAGTTTTCATCTGTTAAATGACACTTTCATCCTGCCCTTGATCCAACAAATCTTTGAACCGGCTAAGGGGCTCTCTGATGAAATCGACTAGCTGAGGAGGTCTACTAGGTTGAAAACACTTCGTTAAGTGTTGCGAACTTCTTTTCGCGCACAGTCGCTGCGCTGAGTAAAACGCAACACCCCGTACTACGAGATGCCTAAGGAAACCCTATAGCTGACGCTTAGTTATAATTCAGTATAATTCGTTTATATAAGTAGATAGGCAGAGCCTTTGAAAACCCTATTTACAGATAGACGCTAGTGAATTATGCAAATAGGACCTCGATTGAGTCGAAAACATAATGTAGCCATTAAAGGGGTCCCAGGGTCAGCTTCAATTATTCCAAAGGAGCGAGTTAAACATGACTTGGATCTCCTTCAATCGTATGTAAAAACAATGCTAACGGACGGCAAGTCCATCCACATCCAGGCATATAAAATATGGAAGGCTCTGTCAGCATCCGAATCAAATTTTCGACCAAGACCTCTGAAAAACATCTTAGAAAACGAAGCACAGGCACAGCTCCTGCTACAGAGAAAAGCAACCCTACGGGGCCTGCTTTCTGAAGTTTTCTCAACCGGAATACGGGCTGAAATAGCGAATGAAAATCAGAAAGTTACTAATAGAACTGGAAACACGAATGGCCAATGGCAAGGCACATCTCCAAATAAGAAACGGACAAAAATTCAAGTGTAGAGCATTTCTTTTGCCGAAGGCAGTCACTCTGACAGCTCAACAGTCCCTTTTCAGAAACCAAAAACGTGCCCACTTAAATTATTCGTCTTAAATGCCAGATCTCTGCTTAATAAGATGCCATTGCTCCATACTCTGGTTTTCATTCACCGCACTTACATTTTAATAATTACAGAGACATGGGCAACACCTTGTGTATCCGACGCTGAACTCAACGATCGACACGATGGCCGTGGCGGAGGAAGCTTCATCTTTATTAAGCAGCCACTTACGTTTATGCCATTGGGTTATCGACAATTTACCGCAGTAAAAGTGGGCTGTTGGCTCCGAGTATTTCTAAAAGATAACGACCAATTACTCTTTGGTTATGTCTATCGCCCCCCAAACGTAAGCGAGGATAACGATCTTCGTCTCTCACAGGCATTGCATGCCACAGTTGATCTAAATCTGAAGAACTGCTTGATTACAGTTGTCTTCAATCTTCCTGAAGTGCATTGGTTTCCACCTTCTGGTCCTGCAAAGTTCAAAAACTTGCTTGAGGCCATAGATACTGGCATGTGGGAACAGGTAGTTGATTTTCGCACCCAAGGATCAAACATACTTGATCTCATGTACTGCAGAAGTTGACAGCCATTGCCAGTTTTACCTTTAGACCCACTTGGGTGTTCAGACCATGCTATAGTTCTTTCTTCACTAGAAAACGAGGCTAATGAAACGTTTTTTAAAAGATAATTCTTTACATGATTTCCGATTAGCAAATATGAGGGAATTACTAACACATCTCGAATCCAACGATTGGAGTAACTTCTTTCTATGTTTGGATGTGAATGTTTGTACTGATACATTCTACTAAGTTCTAGGTCCACTCATTTCTCGTATTGTTCCCCTTTAGAAAATAATTAATGTCAAGGATGAAGTATACCTCCCTTTATCTCTCGCTTCGTTTTCCTCTACTAAATGACACTTCCCTCTTTCCTTGATCCAAAAATTCTTTGAACTGGCTAACAGGCTCTCTGAAGAAAAACGACACTTTCATCCTGCCCTTGATCCAACAAATCTTTGAACCGGCTAAGAGGCTCTCTGGTGAAATCGACTAGCTGAAGAGGTCTACTATGTTGACTTGATCCAAAAATTCTTTGAACTGGCTAACAGGCTCTCTGAAGAAAAACGACTACCTGAAAAGGGTTAACTTTGCCAAAAACCCTTCGTTTTATGTTGCAAAACTCTTTTCGCGCACAGTAAAAGCGCAGAGTAAAACTCAAAACCCTGTACTCCGAGACGCTTTTGGAAACCCTATAGCTGAAGTTAAGTTGGCAGCTGATAGCTTCAATGCGTTCTTGTCCAGAACTTTTAGTGAACATTCGGTCGCTTCCTTTCCAAACATCCGTGTTTCAACCGACAGCGTCCTCGTTAACATAACCTTTACCCTCTGGGACGTAACCGTAGCCATTCGGCCTTCTCGTCAATCTTACAGTCCTGGACCAGATGGCGTCCCGGACAGCGTTCTAAAGGCAAATGCAAACGATATTATTCCGTCACTTCTGTATAAGATATTGAATCTTGCTCGTCAAAGTGAAACCTTCCGTATTTTATGGAAGGAATCGCACATTCTGCCTATACCCAAACACGGCCGAACTACGTTATTCGACGACTGTAGGCCAAAAAAGACATTTCCAGCAGCCTTGAGGATCTTAGAGACCTTGATTAAAGACAAACTGATGCATCACCTAACAAAGAATAACCTACTGAATGCGGCTGAGCATGTGTTTCTCGAAAAAATATCGTGTGACACCTGCCAGCTCTCTTACCTTGATCCTGTGCTTCAATCTAGAGATAGTGGTTTTGCAATCTACACCGTTTATTTTGACTTCACGAAAGCTTTTGATCGTGCTGACCAAGATCTCCTCCTGCTGAAACTTACCTCCTTCGGCATAGGTAATCAGCTTCTGAACCTAATATCCTCCTATTTGAATGTTCTTACACAGCGAGTGAACGGAGGACGAAAGAATCAGTCCAGCACTTATTTAATAAACGATTTTTTACTTCAGAGCACAGAAACCTGTCCTACAAGAAACGCTGTATGCTTACAAGCCTCGACCCGTTGTGGCTTCGTAGATTACAGAAGGCACTACTTTTACTGTTTAAACTTTTAAACAGTTTAACCTTTAACCCCCTTACATCCCTGAGGCAGCTCGACCACTCTCGGCGCACCAGTCATAGAGATTTATTCGTATTTCTTCCTTCGGCACGCAACGTTAGATAACATCAGTTTATTTCGGTAAACGCTATAGCATTCTGGAATAAAATACCCAAACGTATTAAAATTCAGCAAAATGTTCATTTGTTTACGAGAGCTGTCACTAGTTTTCTACTTTCAGGACACCTTCCACAAATTTTGGGTGTTGATTCTCTGGAAGCTCTCTTCCGTTCTGATGGCGTCCACGGACTCTGAATCCGGTGCCGGACTTCATGCTGAAGGCAATATTGCTGCTGGCTCTGCAGTCCGTAATCGGGTTATTCCTCAGTCGACAGCGAGCAGCCGTTCGCCGGCATACCTGCTGCTAGTACAGAAAACCTGATCCACAACAATGAAATGAGAAGTACTACACCGTGCACCCGTGTCAATACTTCCCTGTCCTGAACTTTAATCCATTCAATAAGCTGCAGTTTATTCTCCTGAAAACACAGTAAAGAACGAGCAGGAGATTTTTTCACTGTCAGCTCGACCCCCTACTGTATATGCGTTGTGACTTTGCCTGCAAACTTGCAATAAATATATAAATTACTTTAGATCATCAGCGAACATTACTTTTTCACCTGTCAGATAATCAAGACAGTCGTTTACACATATAAGTAACAAAATGAAACCCAGAATGCTCCCCTGTGGAACTCCACTCTGAAAAGTTTCCCAGTGAGACTTGGCGTCTCCGATACAAACACGCTGGCGCCTGTCTGTGAGAAAGTCGGCCAACCATTTGAGTAGGTTGCCAGTCACACCCATTTGATGAAGCTTAAAGATCAGACGTTTGTGTGGAACCCTGTCAAAGGCTTTGCTTAAGTCAATGTAGACCGCATCGACTGACAAACCCATTTCTAATGATTTTGTCCAACTTTCCAAGGATGTGAGCAGGTTTGTGAGGCAGGATCGACCACTTCGAAATCCATGTTGATATGAATTTAGCAAGTTATTCTCTTCAAGATGTCTCATCAGTTCCGTTTTGATTATCTTCTCCATCATTTTACAACAGATACTTGTGAGGCTGACTGGTCGGAAACTGTTTGGTGATGTCCTCTCTCCTCCTTTATAGATAGGGGTTATGTTGGCTATCTTCCACTCGGTAGGCAGAGCCCCCGCCTCCATCGAACTTGCAAATATCTTGGAGAGCGGAGAGGCCAGCTGGTCTGTGAGTTCATTGAGAACTTTTGCGGATATACCATCTGGGCCAGGTGATTTAGTGGGCTGTAGCTGTTTCAGAGTTTTTCTTACTGTGTCCATTGGGAACGACACCGTGCTTATTTTGTTTGTAGATGTGGCAGTACTGTAGTACTTGTCCTCGTCAAAAGGTGGTTCCTCGGTATACACGGACATAAAGAAATTGGATAAGAGGCTGGTATTATCAGAGTTATCAGTTTACCTGTTTCCCTGATTGTGTTTAAGACAAGGAATGCAGTCGCGATTTCGTTTTGCCTTATTAACGTAAGCATAAAACCTTTTCGAATTTCTTGGTAGGTCTTTGACTATTTCCGACTCAAAGGCTGATCTTTCTTTTCTCAGAAGGATCAGCCTTTGAGTCGGAAATAAAAATAATAAAAAAATGCAAGAAATAATTTCATCCTCGCTTTTTTTTCTATCTGTTTATTTGTATTTCAGCTGACTCAAATGTTTTTATCAATGACTTCGTTCTTTTTCTTTTTTCGCTTAATATTGTGTCTATTGACCTCTAACGTTTCCTTTCAATGATAACAGTCTAGCTTGCTGATGCTTTTCAGCTCATTTGCATCGTGTTTCGGTGATTTAATTTTGTTTTCTTTGATGAGGACAGCTACAATTTCCAATAGGAGATCGAGGTCTCCTTCTTATATCAAAACTCTGGTTGTTAGTCCGTGGCATAAATCACAGTGTGCCAGCCCTTCACTGTTTAGCTTACTTTTGGTAAAGTTTAGTAGCACACTGCTTTCTTCAATATTGCTGCTTGGTGGTTCTTCTAGGTCTGCTGAGAGTGACTTGAGTATTTCTGGTAAGTGTTGGTCACATGAAATCGAAAACGGTTTACAAAGGTAGGATAGATTATTATTTTTGGGTTATATACTATTTTTTGTCTGCTGGCTTCCTGGGCATGGCCCAGCGGTCAATAGCATCGGACGCTAATCGAGAGGTTGGTGTTTCGAATCCCGGCCGAAGCGGTGAATAATTTTCTCGCGTGGTTGGGTCATGAACATTTTTGTTCCCCAAGCCAGCAAGATCTCTACGAGGATGCATTTATTTTTAACGACCAGCTTAAATTATCAAGCGAATAGTTTACAGAGCACAATAAGAAGTGCTTTTTGAACCGAATTAACTATCGAATGTTAATACGAAGCAAAGAACGATGCAGCCTTATGAAGCAAGTTTGCCAGTGGTTCTCCGTCTTTTTCTGATGTCGACACCTTTCCTGGCGAGAGGCTGTTTTCTGAAGCCCGTAGGAGACAGGATCCGAATGAAGCTGAGTTAGCTAATTTTTTTAAGATTCCAATATCGATTTTTGTGTGCCTGACTATCAAAATGTCTATAAACACTTATAAGCTGATCCTGATAAACACAGACAATATTTGATCCAATGACAACTTATTTCGTTGAGTCCTGACTTCGGGTACAGATTATTGACCAAAAATCAAAAGCTTGGAGACGAGTAAATTTTAAACGGAAGTCCAACGACGCCACAATAGGAACAATATGAGCAATACATAACCCTTATGTTCAAAACCACTTTAAAAAACAATAAAAGTTAGGAAGAATATTCAGGAACGACTCAGCCGTTTGTATATGCCAAAGGTCCTGGATAACTTCAGATCTTCAAGGGGTTTTGCGCTTTTGGTTCATTGAGCGGTTGTCAGTTTGTATTGAGGTAGAGGCTGTTTTATCAAGTCGACGAAGGTGATAAACAAATTCCAAGTTGATGTCGTTTTGGGAGGAATTTCAGCAGAAGAAAAATTCCCGATGTCAAGAAAGAAATTACGTACATGCACTTGCAGCGTTAATGTCAGGATCAGAACGAGGGAAGAGGTAAAGGTTTTCAAACTGTTCAAGCCGGAGAAAAATAATATACGTGGTTCCTATGCACACAATAACCTTCAGTTGACAGCTGATAGCTACAATGCTTTCTTTTCTAGAACTATTAGTGAACGTACTGTCGCTCCCTTACCTAAAATCCGGGATCGGACCGCTAGCGTCCTCGAAGCCATACCTTTTACCCTCTGGGACGTGACCGTAGCCATTCGGCGTTTTCATCAATCTTACATTCCTGGATCAGATGGCGTCTCGGTCAGCGATCTAAAGGCGGATGCAAATGATATATTTCCATTCCTTTTGTATAAGATATTTAATTTTACTCTTGAAAGAGAAACCTTCCCTATTTTATTGAAGCAATCGCATATTCTGTCCATACCCAAACACGACCGAACTACGTCATTCGACGACATAAAGCCAATAAATACACTGCCAGCAGTCTCGAAGATCTTAGAAACCTTGATCAAAGACAAGATGATGCGTCACCTAACAGAGAGTATCCTACTTAATGCGGCTCAGCATGGGTTTCTCGAATAAAGGTCTTGTGACACCTGCCAGCTCTCTTTCTTTGATTATGTGCTACAATCAACAGACAGCGGTTTTGCAATTAACACTGTTATTTCGACTTCACGAAAGCTTTTGATCGCGTTGACCATGATCTCCTACTGCTGAAACTTGCCTCCGTTGGCAAAGGTAACAAGCTTCTGAACTTAATATATTTCTATTTGAATGCTCGCGCACAACGGGATGCATTTCTGATGTTATCTTCAATCCACGCATGTAAGGTGTGGAGTTATTCAGGGTAGCATGCTCGGCCCGCTTCTATTTTTCCTCTTTGTCAACGATGTTCCTGATTATTTTCCATATGGTAGGCCCTTTATGTACGCTGACGATTTAAATGTTGCCTATCAATATAAACAGGTCAATCGCAACATCGTGCTTGAGCTCTCAAAAAGGACCTTCAAGCCTTCCTTCAGTGGTATCGCACATGGTGACTTTCTATTTCTTGGCACAAGTGCTCCGATATGGTTATTGGTGACAACCATCAGGCCCATTTAAGCATAAATGGTTACGACCTAAATGTACCCGGATTTATAAAGAATCTGGGCATATCATATTCTATTAGTCTTAATCTGTCAGAGCACCGCGCCCTGATTGTCTAAGAAGCACGCCAAACCACTGGGTTATTCTCAGAAATATTAAAACCGTCAATTTTAGGACCAGCCTTTATTAAATGTATTTCAGACCTAGTCTGGAATACTGCTCGTTTCTATGTAGCCTTCGGCACGCTAGTAAACGGAAGAAGATAGAATCGGCCCAGCACTTCTTTACAAAAAGAGTTTTCTCTTCAGTAAACGGAAACCTGTACTACACACAACACTGTGAGCTTACAAGCCTTGACCCGTGGTGGCTTTGCAGATTACAGAAGGGACTATTTACTGTTTTAACTTTTAAACAGTTTCACATTTATCCCCCTCACATCTCTGAGGCAGCTCGACCACTCTCGGCGCACCAGTCATCGAGATGTATTTTTATTTCTCCCTCTGGCACGCACCGTTAGATACCGTCAGTTTTTTCGGTTAATGCTATAGCAATCTGGAATAATCTATCCAGAAATATCAGAATTTAGCAGAGCTATCCCTTGTTTAAGAGAGCTGTGACTAGTTTTATACATTAAGGACACCTTCCACAAATTTTGGCTGCTGACTCTGTGGAAGCTCTCTTCAGTTCTTATGGCATTCACAGACTTTTCATCATGTGCCGGACTTCAGGCTTAGGACAATATTGCTGGCTCTGTAGGAGTTAATCGGCTTTTTCCTCAGTTGACAGCGAACAGCCGTTCACAGACATACCTGCTAAGAATAGAATACCGGATCCATAACACTTAAAGGAGAAGTTCTTCACCGGGCACCTGTGTCAAGGCTTCCCTTTCCTGAACTGTAATTCCTCAAAAAGCTGCAGTTTTGTCTCCTGAAAACACTATAAAGAACAATCAGGAGTTTTCTCCACTGTAATCCTGACTCCTTACTATATATATCTTTTGTCCTTGCTTGTAAACTGGCAATAAATAAAGAAATTATTGGAAAACTTCTATCATAATACCAGTTTTTAAATCTGATTGCCGATCTGACATTCATAACTATTGCGGTGTTCATAAAATGCCCTCTCTTGCTAAACACGTTAGAATACTAATTGCAAAACAAATCACGGATTTTTACATAAATAATCAGATTATAAATAAATAAATAGTATATTTAAGGCCCAGAGAGCCCCGTCATTATCAATGGTCTTTTTACCGGATTCTCTTGTGAAACCTGCCACATGTCTTTTATAAATCTACTAACCTCTCTTCGAAATGAGGATCTATCTGTAGTAGTTATCTATTTTGATCCTAGAAAGGCATTCGAATAAGTGCCTTATAGATTACTTCTAGTCAAACTGGAAGCTAAATAATTTTGTAGTCCCCTTACTGACTTTATTTGATCTCTGCTAAATAAGATGCCTTTGCTTCAGACTCTGGTTTTCATCCACCGCCCCGACATTATAATAGTTACAGAGTCATGGGCAACACCCTGTGTATCCGACTCCGAACTCTCTATTCTAGGCAACGCTTACATTCGGAATGATCGACACCAGGGCTGTGGCGGAGGAAGCTGTATCTATGTTAGGCAACCACTTAAATTTCTTCCGTTGGACTATCGCCAATTTACCGTGGTAGAAGAGAGCTGTTGGCACTGAGTAGTTTTAAAAGATAACTACACTTTAATCGTTGGTAGTGTCTATCGCCCAAACAATGCCAGCGAGGATTACGATCTTTGTCTCTCGCAGGCATTTCACGCCACGGCTGACTTAAATCTAAAGTTCTGCTTGATTGCAGGTGACTTCAATCTTCCTGAATTTCATTGGTGTCCACCTTCCGGTCCTGCAAAGTTCGAAGACCTACTTGCGGTCATAGATATTGCCATGTGGGACCAGGCTGTTGATTTTCCCACCCGAGGATCAAACATAATTAATCTTATTTTCTGAAGAGGTTGTCAGCGATTGTCAGTGTCACCTTAAGACCCATTTGGGAATCCTGATCATGCTTTAGTTTTCTCTTCACTAGAACTAGATGCTTCTGAAACGTTTTCCAAAAAATAAAGCTTTTTCCGGGATTTCAGATTAGCAAATATTAGGGAATTGCTAACACACCTAAATTCCCAAGATTGGACTAACTTCTTTCTATGTTTGGATGTGAATGTTTGTACTGATACTTTTTACCAAGTTATAGGTCCACTAATTTCTCGTTTTGTTCCCCGTAAGAAAATAATTAATGTCAAGGATGAAGTCTACCTCCCTTTATCATTCCGCAGTAGACTGCATAGACTCTCCCGTCGTTTTCATCTACAACACGACACGTCCGTCCTGCCCTTGATTCAACAAATCTTTGAAGAGTCTAAGAGACTCTCGGACGAAAAAAGACTAGCTGATGAGGTTAACTTTGCCGAAAACCCTTCGTTAAATGTTGCGAAGCTCTTTTCGCGCACAGTAAAAGCGCAGAGAAAAACGCCGCACCCCGTACTTCGAGACGCCTTAGGAAACCATATAGCTGACGCTTAGTTGGCTGATGATAGCTTCAATGCTTTCTTTTCTAGAAATTTTAGTAAAAAAACTGTCGATCTCTTTCCTAACATCCGGGTTTAGACCGGTAACGTCTTCGAAACCATAACGTTAACCGTCTGAGACGTGAACATAGCCATTCGGCGTTTTCGTCAATCTTACAGTCCTGGACCAGATGTCATCCCGGTCAGTGTTCTAAAGGTGGATGCAAACGATATATTTCCATCCCTTTTGTATAAGATATTTAATTTTGCTCTTGAAAGTGAAACTGTCAATATTTTATGGAAGGAATAGCACATACTGCCGACTCCCAAACATGGCTGACCTACGTCATTTGACGACCGTAGGCCAATAAATACGCTACCAGCAGTCTCGAAGATCTAAGAGACCTTGATCAAAGCTAAGATGATGCCTCGCCTCACAGAGAATAACCTAGTTAATGCGGCTCAGGATGGGTTTCTCAAAGAAAGCTCTTGTAACACCTGCCAGCTCTCTTTCTTTGATTATGTGCTACAATATAGAGACAGCGGTTTTGCAATTTACACCGTTTACTTCGATTTAAAGAAGGCTTTTGATCGTGTTGACTCTGATCTCCTACTGCTTAAATTTACCTGCTTCGGCATAGGTAACAAGCTTTTGAAATTAATATCTTTCTATTTGAATGCTCGCGCACAACGGGTTAAAATTTCTTATTTTATCGCCAACCCCAAACATGTGAGGAGCGAAGTTATTCAGAACAGCGTGCTCAGCCTGCTTCTCTTTTGCCTCTTTGTCAACGATATTCCTGATTGTTTTCAGTATGGTAGGCCGTTTATGTACGCTATCGATTTAAAAGTAGCTTATCAATATAAACCAGTCGATCGCTACATCGTGCTTGCGTTCTTTAAAAAGGATCTTCAGGCCTACGCTCAGTGGTGTCACACATGGTGCCTTTCACTTTCTTGGCACTAGTGCTCCGTTATGGCTATTGGCGAAAACCATCAGCCCAACCTTAGCATAGACGGTCACGACATAAATGTGCCCGGAATTATAAAGGATCTGGGCATATCATATTCTAGTAGTCTTAATCTGTCAGAAAACTGCACCCTGATCGTCTCGAAAGCACACCAAGCTACTGGGTTTATTCTCAGAAATTTTAAAACCATCAACATTAGAACCAGCCTCTATAAAATATATGTCAGGCCTGGTCTGGAATACTGCTCGTTTCTATTAAGCTTTCTGCAAGCTATTGAACGAAAGAAGATAGAAGCAGTCCAGTACTTCTTTACAAAAAGAATTTTCTATTCAGTACACCGAAACCTGTCCTACCAACAATGCTGTGAGCTTACAAGCCTTGACCCACTGTGGCTTCGCAGCTTACAGAAGGAACTATTTTTACTGTTTAAACTTTTAAACAGTTGTACATTTAACCCCCTTACATCTCTGAGGCAGCTTGACCACTCTCGGCGCACCAGTCATCGCGATGTATTTTTATTTCTTCCTTTGGCACGCACCGTTAGATACCGACAGTTTTTTTTTGGTAAACGCTATAGCAATCTGGTAAAAGCTACCCAGAAGTATTAAAATTCAACAAAGCTATCCCTTGTTTACGAGAGCTGTCAATAGTTTTCTACATTCAGGACACCTTCCAAAACTTTTGGGTGCTGAATTTTTGGAAGCTCTCTTCGGTTTTGATGGCGTTCACGGACACTGAATCCTGTTCCGGACTTCATGCTGAGGGCCATATTGCTGGCTCTGCAGACCTCAATCGTCTTATTTCTCAGTCAACAGCGAACAGCCGTTCGCCGAAATACCTGCTGGTGCAGAATACCGGATCCCTAACACTGAATGAAGAAGTTCTTCACCGGGCACCTGTGTCAAGGCTTCCCTGTCCTGAGCTATTATTTCTCAATAAGCTGCAATGTTTTCTCCTGAAAACACCTGAAACGACGATCATACGTTTTTTTCACTGTCAGCTTGACCCTCTACTGTATATTTTTGTTTGACCTTGCCTGTAATCTGGCAATAAATAAATAACTATCTGATCGAAATCAAAATGTTTAATTGGGGTCCTCATACTCAAGCGCTACCCCGATTGTGAGTGGTGTCCTTCAAGGTACCGTATTAGGTCCTTTGTTGTTATTACTGTATATAAATGATATTTCATCGGTAATTAAACATTCTAAATCTTTCATTTTTGCTGATTACCTCAAATGCCTGTATTCCTTCTCTAACTCTAAGGCTGAACGATGATTAGAACAAATTCAGTCGGACATAGACGCTCTTCGGCGTGGAGCTCCACATGGCTAATAGAGTTCACACCTTCTATGTGTCACTACATGAGTGTTGGGCCTGTAAGGCTGCTGCAACATGCTATTTTTAAAGGTTTCCTATGACTGAATGTTCCTCCCTCAAGGACTTGGGCTTAAGCTGCACCAATAAATTTGATCTTTCGCCTCATGCCGATAGAATTACGGCCAAAATGCTCAGATTTGCTGCTTTATTTCTTATAATTTCTACCTTCCTGAAATTAAATTATGACTTGATCGTATGTTTGTACTTCCAATTCTTGAATTTCGATGTGCTTTCTTCGGTTAAATGAACGAAATGAACAAACATGTATAATGTCAAAGGACATCTCACAATAAATCTCCTGTTTCCAACTCTTTCAACTATTTCCTACTCAACCAGATGCCAGCTGACGAAGCTGAAATTTCTGTCGGTCAGGAGACTGGAAGCAGGCTTTTTACTCCTTTTTCGACTTAATAATAGCTCAAATCTCCCCAAGATTTCTGTCATTATCCTCGTTAGTTTCCTTATAACCTAAGAAAGTCTGCACTAAACGAAGACTGCACATTTATCTTAACACTGATTCTATTAACCTTTTATTTTCCTCATCTTTTCCTAGTAGCCACAAGGAAGACCTCTTCATCACTTTTATTTTCCAGTCCTTTATTTGAAGCCATTTTTCTCCTGTTGGGTTCTCCTCTTCAGCTCTGTTCGCAGCATTTTAATTTTGTGCCTTTCCAGGGGTTCGTAATCCAGCTGAAAATTCACATCCCTGTGTGAGCTACGGAGAACCATTCTCCGTTCTATTAGGCCATGAAGCCTGATCATCATTTTCGAGAATGATTTTAAGAGGCCTCGTTGGTGATAGTTCATGTGAAACATCACCTTTCCCTAAACGGAATGCTTTATGCATGGTCACGCATTCGTTCTCTTGAAGAATCGAAGATAAGTATTCTCGGCAAAGACTGAGGACATGTTCTACCCATTCTTTTGCAGTCAAAGAAGAGGACTCAGGGGCCCCTTTAATAACGAGATTGCGTTTTTGCTCGGAATGTCTGTTTTGTGACTTTGAGTTATAATTTGTTGATAGAGCATCAGTATCAGGAAGAATTCTAGTCTGATTGACGATGCTATTTGCGTCAGTACGAGCAACGATTCCTAAAGTTAATGGCAAACCCATTTGGGAACTTTGCCAATTTGTCCTACACTTGCTCCTGTATCGCCAGCAGAGGATTCCGCTTGAGCATCTATCGGTAAGAACAAGCTATTTCAGAGTTCGAACCCATTTTTTGTGAAAGCATCTTGGCCCTTTTCGACTTCGAATTCTTCGTCTTCGGTCCTTCAAATTCGACGAGCTTTTCAACTTTACCCTTTTTTGTATCATCCAGCAACGATACCGCATAGGTTTGTGTATCCAGAACATGACTGCTTCTGTCTAAGCTAGATGCCAGTAGTAAGGTGCATGAGATGGTTTGATCTCCCTTTCGAAGGAAGGAAATTTCTACTGATTTAATGAGCTCTGTAGGCGCAATGCCTTTAAGGTCTACATTAGGTATTCTTGAGGAACCTTTATTTGTATACGTAATATTTGGTTGAAATTCTGGTTGATAAGGGTGTCTTTTTTCGGGTGAACAATGAACCTTCTCCTTTATATCAGCCATTTCTTATTTCAAGTAACTAATCTCTTTCTCCATCAAAAGGAATTTCTATTGGAGATTTAAACACGCCATGCTTTTTTCGTCCTCGCAGGTGACATTCATTAGTGTTATCAGGCTTTTGTCTGCTTGGCAGGAGGAGAAGTAATAACAGAATATATGACTTTCCCATTTGTTTCTGTTTGTATACAATTTTGTTTGCCGATTTCCCGTGAGAATGTGGCGTAGTGGTTAGGTGCGTCGCCACATTTTTCTGTGACTAGGGTACGACTCCCGCCCACGCCGCCATTTTATTCTCCACCCAGATGAGTCCTGAGAGTCTGTGTTTTCCATACCTCTTAGGATTGTATGCGAATCCATTTAATTTATAAATCTTTTTAAATAAACGAGCTAGTGTGCAATAGTATTCAGCAGTCAGACTTCTTATAAGCATGCAACGACTCCACCTTTTTGGGACTTCTACTTCCCCGCTGTCGTGAATATGGAAGCATGCGCATGCTAAGGCTTGCATTTCTCGTCGGGATAACTTCCGGGACGTGGAATAATCCTCAGTGAAGGAATATTTGGATAACCGCAGAATCGTCAAGTTCAAGTAAAGAAATTTAAAATTTATGGAAAGAAAGTCCACTCAAGAGTTGTTCCAAACCAATCTGTCTTCGAAACTTAGGTAGAGACTAAAACTTCGTAAAATCAAAGGAGCTGAAATTCGAAAGCAATTTCAAATGACGCGCCAGTTGTATAGGCCTTTTTTGGGTAGACGTCTCCCTGACTGCCAGCCGGTAAATATGCAGCAGCTTACGCAGGACACCCAGTTAGACGAGATGCGTATGGTGATTGGGAAGGAGGCCACCATCTCCTAGAATAGCGATCAGCCGAGGTGATGCAGTGCCTGACTCCTCAATTGCAATGACCTATTATTCTTCAGATGCCCATTGTATACTGGGAATGTTTTTGGTTTGCCACGGGATACAATAATTATACTACTATTACCCCCTGCCACGATGTTGATTGATGCTTATGCTGCCGTCTCTTAATTTCGGCCCGAAGAGATCTGTTAATGATCTTTGCGGATATTTCTGTTTTCGCAATCTGCTGGTAGGTTAATCAGTCAAAATGAATTATCATTATCGTATTTCCCCGCGTTTGATGATCACCACAGCCTTTAATGTGCGCTCGTCACTTGGAATCTAATAGAACTATGATTGATCTTGATGGTTTCCTTCTAGATCGTAACATTTTAACTTGTTAAGCTACGCCATTCCGGGTACTCAAACAACAAGATCAATCTGTCCCAAAAATATATTCATGGCACCTGCATTGAAAAACCTCAAATGGTTTAAGGATCCTACATTGATAAGGAAGATTCACACCCCTATACAATCTCACGTGGATGGCGGTTCTGTCCTTACCACACATTCACCTTCGCGTAGGCATCAGTTTTACTCTTTAAAAACTTTTCAAATCACATCCATTTTGTCTTTTTTAACGAAATTGTTGATGGGTTTTTCACCACTTATGAACCGTTTTTCATATCATAATTTCCGTTTTGTAAACACAAACTGAACACTGTACAGTTTGTGCATACCGGTTGAAAAATTCATTCGAAAATGTATTTGTATTTTCTTTACCATGACTTTAATCGTATGGGTCTTTAAAAATACTTTCATTCATTATTATGACATCACAAGCGATGATTACACTTACATTCATTAAACTAATTACCGTAATAGTTATTGTGTGCTTTAAGTTATCTGCAATACGGGCGTACAGATGAAATTCACTAACGTCACCTTTACTGCATTCTACATAGTTGGAACCTTCAAGCCGCTCTTAAGCGTGTTCTTCCCTTCCAATACACTGTCGCCCAGCGAGTCATCCAACGGCTCTGGCTTAAAGATACCGGAAAAAACTCGGTCAGCAAACGACTGTTCAGTGCTCAGATGGTAAACACAACCAACGATTAGCCGGGGGCATTGACTTGAACCTTTAAACAGCTTCGTTCCGTCTAGTTGCAGCTCTAAGCACGGATACAGAATTTCGGTTCACCCAGAAGACCCCGTCCAAGGCACAAGTGGATATAGCTTACAATGGAAAAAGGTTTGCTAAAGCATTATCGAGGTGTTCGAAATAGCGTCCACGGGTCCTTGGGCACAACCACATGCTAAAGCCAAAGCACCATGTAGTAAAAAATTTGAGTTTCCAAGTAGAATTTACTGAACTCCATCAAAAGGTTTCCTCCAAACATGTTTGACCTTCATGAACTTACCCGCTGTCTATGCGTTCAAATCATTTGCGCATAAAATACCTTCCTATGGAAACCTCTGAGCTAAGCTTGGGTGTTTACTGTTCTGGGGATTCTTCTGCGACGACAACAACGAAGATTGGACAGGAAATCTTCAGTGACGGCATACTGTACCCTCTTGTCTTGCTTTTTTCCCTTGTAAAGCCTAGTTTGGTAAAATCCTTATTAGTTTGGTTTCATATTTATTTTAAAATCATAGAAAATTCCATCCACAAATATGTATATATCTGTTTGTTCAGCAACCTGTTATCAAGTTCAGTCTTAGGTCCTCTTCTGTTCCTCTTCTGATAATCTTGACTCTGATGCCATCATGTTTGCAGATGATATACAAATCTGGAAAACCATTAGCTCTGTTGAAAATACCAGAAAACCTTGACAAATTGGCTTTCTGGTCCAGCAAGTGGCTCCTAACGTTTTCTGTACCCAAATATAAAGTCTTGCGCTTTGAAACTGGGAGAAGACGTTTCCCCAAACACCAGTACTACCTGATCGGAATTCCCCCAAAGAAAGAAGATACGCAGAAAGATCTAGGTATCTGGATAATTTCCAATCTAATGCCCTCCAAACACTCTAAACGAGCCGGCCAAAGGTGACGAGCATCGTGCACTGGATCAGGCACGCTTTCATTGTCTTTTCTCCAAAACTGTTTTCGCGAATCTTCTGTACTTCCGTCAGACTGCATTTGAAATCCAGAATGCCAGCATGGATGCCCCTGACGAAGAAATACATTGATCCCATCGAGCAGGTGCAAAGATGGGTGACAAAACTGGCAGACTCTCTTAGGACCCTGTCACATCCAAAAAAGACTTATCAAGCTTAACAAGTTTCTTCATCCCATAGAAAAATGAGTTTTGATCTGCAATGGACATTCCGAATTACCCACAGAAATGTCTGTTCGCTGAAATCAGAAGAGTTATTTGAGTTTACAAAGATGACCCACCTGCGCGGCATCCATATAAGGTCAAGCGAGAATGTATGCGGTAGTCAGCAAGTGGCTCGACTATGGAACTAACTTCCAAACGAAAAGATGACGTCGAAAATGTGGATCTTTTCAAATGACAGTTAGGTTTCTTCATGTTTAATAATCGATGAATCTCTCTGCAGGACTATCTTCAGCCAACCATTAGCTTTATTTAATAAATTCTATTTATGTGTATCGTACCACTACGCAATCCAAATTAACCTCCAGAAATGTTGAAGAAACTGCAATTCATATAGATTAAGGAATGCAGTTTAAAATACTTGAAAAAGACTACGGAATATGTACCGCATTCTCTCCAATATCGAAAAAGAGAAATTAAATCAACACCAAGGGCACAGCTTGCCGCTTATTCAAACAACAAGTGCCACCAAATCACACATATACAAAGCCTATTATCTGGTCGTGCAATGACGAATTCATTACCCACGTAAATTTACTTAATTGCCTTGTATAGAGAAAAATGCGCATGTTTATTGATAAGTGAGTAAATGTAGGCATAAATTGTTCACAGAGCCGACTGATATATTATTACATGCTACAACTTGAGAGCAGAGGGTGCCTATCCCTGTCCGACACCTTGTCCCGCATAATGACGGAGTCATGTGTTAATAGGGGTCCTAGGTCGTAGGAGAGTGGCTATAGGGTAGATGCAAACAGCCGGGTTACCAGCTCGAAGACGTTGGAAGGTTCAAATTGAAGGGAAATCAATGTTGCAAAAAGGGGCAGAAAAGACAAAAACGCCTCCTCCCGGTGCATTTTTTTCCAGAGGAGTAGTTAGGGTGGGTTAAAGCAATAGAATTTATATTTGGTTAGTGCCAAAAGGCATTGTCGAAACAAACATTAGTACTGAAAGAAAATTATGACAATGTGTGCAGATAAAATGAAAAAAAATATGTAAAAATATAGGCAAAACTTGTCCCGCCAGGGCAATAGTTAGCTATGGTTTGAACTTAATTGTGAACTAGAATTTAGGCAGTGAAAAAACCCCAACCTTGAAAATGGAAGCAGAGTTCAATAGGCCTCCATTGTCGAATAGAGGGTAGGAGAAAAAAACTGCTTAGAAAAAAAGGAAATGGGATAGTGTAGGCTAATACTGCAGTAGAATTTCGGAATGAGATAATTAAACGTCGATATGGTTAGTTCTGATCACTTAGGCGCATAAAAAAAACTCGCGAAAAAGTGTTAGTGGACGTGGGGCCTCAGCATCTCAGGATCCAGAATTGAATTCTGATAATGATAAGTATCCAACGAAACGGGACCATTATTGACTGTGTACTTCCAACTAACTTCCATCGTTTAAATGACTGGTGGTGTACGGAGACATCATGGTTCCGTTGGAATATTCTTGCTCCTAATCCATTTCCCCTTTTTTATCGATTAGTACAACTAAGCCCAATAAGTCGGCCGACTGCACTGCAATGAATTGTCCAACCATGGCTTCACCGGTTAGCCTCCTTTAGCACCACCAAAGACCCTTCCACCTCCGTGGCCTGAGAGGGATAGGCGGGAATGGTCCTGACAGGGTTGGTAGGAGCAGCGGAACTATAGTAAAATTTTAAAAGGAAAACACCAACCAACTACAAAGAACATATTAAAACGGCGCATGAACACAACCTAGTTAAAGTGTTAATAGTACTATCAGCTATGTATTCAATAGCTATTTTAGATAGAAATACGTTTCTGATGAATACGTCCAGAAGAGGCAAGGTAAATTTCAGAAGGTATACGCGCCTAGATTGAAGCCATAATAATAGTATCTACATAAATGCTACTAAACTACATACAAGAGTATTATAACCCTAAGATATATTAGCATCGTTCAAACTGCGTTTTGTTGCTTGATGATATGCTGATGCAGCTCCATTTTAAAGCTCCCTACATATTTAACATTGTTAACATTGATCCCTTATGGTTTCGCCGAGTGCAGAAGGGACTATTTTTGCTGTTTAAGCTTTTGAATAATCGTACATTTAATCCCCTTATCACTGTGAGGCAGCTTGACCAACCTCAGCGCAGCAGTCATCGCAATGTCTTTTTATTTCTTCCATTAGCTCGCACAGTTAAGTATCGACGGTTCTTTTCGGTAAACGCCATGGCCATGTGGAATACACCTACCCAAAATATAAAAGTCCAACGAAGTTATTCTTTGTTTAAGATTACCATTACTAGTTTTTTGCATTCAGAACAATTTCCAAGAATTCTGGGCGCCGACACGGTGGAATATGTTTCCTGTTCGACGGAGTGCGCGGCATCTGAACTCGATCCCAGGTGTTACCTTGAGGGATACGGCACCGTCTCTGCAGCCTGCACCCGTTGACTTCTTCGGCAGACAGTGAGTGACCGTACACGGATGCTTTCTTGCCTGAGGCAGAATACAGGTTCCTAGCAAAGACAGAGAGACTGCATACAGACTGCAATTGTGTTAGCCCTTCTTTGATCTGAATTGCTATCATCCTTACAGGTGGCAGATTTTTCTCCTGAATAACAGGAAAATAGGAAAAACACTTATAATGATATATATTCAGCAGTTTTTTCACTGCCAGCCTCTACCCACTGAATATTTCATCTGACAATGCCTGTAAACCGGTATTAAATACAACTATTATTATTATTATTTTTATAATTCAATCCATTAGCTGAGCCTTCCAAGTTTTTAACCAATTTGCAGAAAATAAAAACTGTTTTGTCCAGCTTGGGCACATTGACCACTAACTGGAGTGAATGACCTCGCAGTTTTATTGTCATTGCCAACTCAAAAAGTTTCAATGAATAAGACTTCCGTCCTCAACGCACATTATGTGGATTGTTTTATCAGCTCACCGTATATGTAAATAAATAAATAAATTGTGTATCTAAGCCCCACAGGGTCCCATCATTACAAACTTAGTATCACTGTAGAAAAAATACAAAGCGGATAATTGCTGCACTATGTGAGCAGCCATATGAACAGCAGAAATGAGTACTATGGTAGGCATATCCGATTAAGAACGATTTGCCATTTTAAAAACAAAAGTCAACAATCTTTGGCATATAAGGTGAACTAGAAAAGAAGCAGTAAAAAAACTCATCCGGTTGAATCGGGGGTGGAGTTTGATGAGCCACCAATTTAAAAAGATGAATAACTAGGAGAAAAAACTGCTTTTCTAAAAAAATAAAAAATAGAGTTGCTGGGATTGGTACGATACAATTGGATAGTATTGTGATATTGCTGACAACGTATGAGGGTACAGAACGCTCCTTGTCGGGTGAGAGATAATATAACAGCCAGAGCTACTGTTTATAACCACTAAGGAGGCGAGAGAGAGAGAGGGGGAATTCATCGTAGACAACTCGGTCGAAAAGAAGAGGGGATAGTAGAGGTCACGAGATCATCATCGAAATGCGACCTCGCTGATGGCATAGTCCACCAACAAAGAGGCAATTACATAAGAACCCGACACGATCATCAACAGATCCCGGAGACCATCGTCAGGGTTGCAAAATCGGAGGAATGTTTCAAGGTTATCAAGAGTTGGCGATGCTAGTTAAAAAGAAGGGGACGAAAATTTGAATGCGAAGATTTACTCTGCAGAGGATGATGGGAACATTTTTAGATACCAATATAATATCAAGGGAACTGCTTCAACTACTAGTTGCGAATTTGGGAAGGAAACAGACAATAAAGACTGTATATCTTCCGAAGATAAATGTTTGTGTAATTTGGTTTTGAAAATATCTAATATAGACGACACCCTTATTTCGAATGGAAGATTATTCCATATGAAAGCATATTTGGAGGTAAAAACTGAGAATGTTTAGCTGTGGAGCTTAGGGGTGGTGAACTGATCATGGAGAAATTAGGAGAAGCATAGGGTTGATCTACCGGAGGGAGAGCGTAATTTCGTCGGAGATTTGGACTAGATTTAACGTGAAACAGGAAGCAGAGACAGGATTCGAGTCTTCTGACCCAGAGAAGTTTATTGTTTGCTAACTGGCATCTATCCGTATAAGAGGTACTGGATCCAGGAAGAGAGAATAGTCTTCCAGTAAGCACTTCATGAACATTTCAATCTTAATGCGGTCAGAAGTGTTCATCAACCCAAAGAGGGGGACAGAAGCATTCTAGGATAGGAAGAACAAACATGCGGTACAGGTTTAAATTTATTCCGGACGGAAGGAATTATGTGATATAAAACCACATATCTGTGCAGCCTTTGCAGAAATTGGATCTGCATGAGGCGATAATGCTAGCTTATTCGTGTAACTTAGACCTAATTCTCTTATGGTTGATCGTTCTAAAAGTGTACTATTTTCAAAAATTAGGAGTCCCGGAATATTTGTGGGGCCAAAACACATGAAACTACTCTTGGATGGAGAAAATTCCATCTGCTAACTAGAGCTCCAACGTGAGAGCATAAGTTCATCAGTGTTGATTTTATCAACGCAACTGTTGGCGATGTCCTTAGAAAATGAGTAAATGCACTAAGATCGTCAGCTTTAATGAAATTTTGGGCATTTGTGCGTAAAGTTGAAATTTCGCTAATGTACAGAATGAAGAGGAGGGAACCTAGAACCATGCCTTGGAAAACGCCACTCGTGATTGGCTGAGGAGTCGAATAGCTTTTACCTACTAAGACCTTCTGGCTGCGGTTAGACAAGAAGGAACCAATGAAGTCAAGGATTGGAGGCCAGATGCTGAGGGCTCCCAGTTTCACCAGAAGACGTCTGTGCTTTGCTCAGGTCAAATAAGTTCACAACCACTGCCTGCTGCTCATTACGAAGAAGGAGTGAGCCCTGTATCTGTACACGTTTGAAATTGTTGCGAGGCCAAAGCCCTTAGCGTTTCAATGTATCCCTGCTTGAATATCGAACTCCTAGTTACCGCTCCACTAACGGTCGAAGATGCTAGCAAAGATATCTTAATCAAATAAAGATGAAGCCCCAATGACAGGGTATAGGACTGACCAATGTGACTTGGGTACCTCTAAACAGAGCAGCGAAGGTTTAAATGAAGGTTCGAAGCTCATAAAAAGGCATTTTGAACGTCCGTTTCTTGTAATGATATACCATTCAGTTGGTAAACCATGTGATTCGGAGACCTAGGTTCCTAAATCACAAAATGCTGCACGTGTTTATGTTGAACGACAAAAGACAGCCACATGAACATTGCGTGAGTTTGTTTGGATTTTCCTGCCAAATCTCTCCTGAACTTTGCCTAGGATGATGCTGTAAAGCTTCAGATAATCGAAAAAATAGGGCGCATTACAATCCAGGTTATTGATGCAGTCGTTACCATTAAGCGGTCATGTGCATTGTTTTGAAAATACTGCGCCAGTAGGCTACTCAAATCTTTCAAGAAGTACAGGATACAGAGCTAATGGATACTGTCTAAATTCTGTATACTTTCCATGTAAAGCAAGTCACAAATATCTGCATTCCAATTAGAAGGCTTACTATAGGTTCAATCAATTTTGTAATGGACATGCATTATAAGGAATATTCGATAATGAGCACTGATAAACTGACAGAGAGAACGCTACTTGAATGGAACTTTCAGGGTTGTAAAAAAATTTCTTAAATACAAATTGTTTTTTTAAAAAATCAAAATATAACCTTCTTAGAGTATATGTTTAAAGAAGGCGTGCTATACTGCTTAATGTGTACAACAGGTCCTTTTTATTCATGTTTTATATGTATTTATAGCCGTAGGAACTCACTTTACAAAGTTCATCCTACCTAAATGGAGGTTGTTTACGCGTTACCATTTTTCAGGTGACAAAATGAATTACACTTAAAAGCTGGCATGACTCAAATATCTTGGCATTATACTACAAAATAAGCAATTCTTCCTAATAAAAAAACATTTATGAATTTTGGTTAACATCTTATAGGATTAACTCAGTATTCAATATTCAATAAGGGATCAGCAGAACCTTTGAAAACCCTATTTACAGATAAGCTGTGGCAACATGCATATGTTAAATAGCGATATCGGTACATTATATCATTAATTGACGTCAAACAATTAAAATTCAATGAGGTTTTTCTTTTAAGGTTTTGATGCTTTCAGCCAGAAAATTCGAACTAGTCAATTCATTCTATAATTCAATCTTCCATTGCACGTGATTCAAGTTGGCATACTGTGTCTGTATTTTGTATTGGTGACCTAGGATATTGGTCGTTTTTGCCAAGGCAAAACATCGGCCATTTTAGAAGAACTGTCTTATTTCCGAATTAACGCTCGCTATATTTAATTTCAATTTGTACCGACGAGAGCGCGCTGAAAGATGTTGCGGTGGTTTATTTCGTTATATTATTCATCCTTTGTACATTTTCCGTTTCGGCTGAGCATTTTGACCTTTTATGGAAATGTTTGATTTGTTTCAGTCATCCTCCCGCACAATAAAGCGATAATTTTATTTTAATTAATTAATTTATTTATTGCCAGTTTACAGGCAAAGTCAAAAGGGATTTACAGGAGGGGGTCAAGCTGACATTAGAAAAAACTCCTGATCGTTCTTTGAAGTTTTTACAGGAGAAAAAACTGCAGCTAATTGAACGGATTAAAGTTCAGGATAGGGAAGTATTGACACAGATGCACGGTGTAGTACTTCTCCTTTCAGTGTTATTGATCCGATATTCTGCACCAGTGGGTAGGTCAGCAAACGGCTGCTCACTGTCGACTGAAGAATAACCCGATTTCGGACTGCAAAGCAAGCAATATTGCCTTCAGTATGAAGTCCGGCACAGGATTCAGAGCTCGTGGACGCCATCAGAATGGAAGAGAGCTTCCAGAGAATCAGCACCGAAAATTCCTGGAAAGTGTCCTGAATGTAGAAAAAAAGTGACAGCTCTCGTAAACAAAGGATAGTTTTGCTGAATTTTAATACTTTTGGGAAGTTCATTCCAGATTGCTAAAGTGTTTACCGAAAAAACTGATAGTATCTAACGGTGCGTGCGAAAGGAAGAAATAAAAATAAATCGCTATAATTGGTGCACCGAGAGTGGTCGAGCTGCCTCAGGGATTTAAGGGGGTTAAACATAAAACTGTTTAAAAGTTTAAACAGTAAAAGTAGTGCCTTCTGTTATCTACGAAGCCACAACGGGTCGAGGCTTGTAAGCTAACAGCGTTTCCGGTAGGACAGATTTCTGTGCTCTGAAGTGAAAACGCTTATAGTAAAGAAGTGCTGGACGGATTCTATCGTCCTCCGTTCACTCGCGTGCAGAAGGCTCAATAGAAACGAGCAGTATTTCAGACTAGGTCTGACGTACATTTTATAAAGGCTGGTCCTCAAATTGTTGGTTTTAAAATTTCTGAGAATAAACCCAGTGGTTTGGCTTGCTTTTGTGACAATCAGGGCCTAGTGCTCTGACAGATTAAGACTATTGGAATATGATATGCCCAGATCCTTTATAACTCCGGGCACGTTTATGTCATGACCGACTATGTTTAGATGAGGCTGATGGTTGTCACCACTAACCATAACAGAGCACTTGTGCCAAGAAAGCGAAAAGCACCATGTGCGACATCACTTAGCGAAGGCTTGAAGTTCCTTTTTGAGAGCTCAAGCACGATGTTGCGATCGACATGTTAATGTCGATAGGCCACTTTAAAATCATCAGCGTACATAAAGGGCCTCCCACCCCGAAAACAATCAGGAAGAACGTCCACCAAAAGGCAAAATAGAAGCGGGCCGAGTACACTACCCTGAATAACTCCACTCCTCACGTGCGTGGGGTTGTAGATTGCATCGGAAATTTTTCCTCGCTATGCGTGAGACTTCAATAAGGAAGATATTAAGTTCAGAAACTTGTTATCTATGCAGAACGTGGCAAGTTTCAGCAGTAGGAGATCATGGTCAACACAATCAAAAGCCTTCGTGAATTCAATATAAGCGGTGTAGATTGCAAAACCACTATCTCTAGATTGTAGCACACGATAAAAGAAAGAGAGCCGGCTGGTGTCAAAAGATATTTTTTCGAGAAAGCCATGCTAAGCCACATTAAGTAGGTTATTCTCTGTTAGGTGACGCATCAGCCTGTCTTTTATCAAGGTCTCTAAGTTCTTCAAGGCTGCTGGCAGTGTATTAATTGTCCTAAAGTCGTCAAATGACGTAGTTCGACCGTGTTTGGGTATAGGCGTGGCATGGATTGCGCCCTCCTATGTGATGACTTTTTCCAACTTGTTACTACGAATAATCTCCGAGGTCATCCATTCAAACTAAGTGTGCCCCAAGTAAGATTGGATGTGAGGAAGTATTTTTTTCACCAACCGTGTCTTGAAACCGTGGAATTACCTACCTGAGGCGATTGTTATGTCCCAGTCTGTGGATATATTTAAACATCGGCTAGACATACATATGTTGCTGCACCAGGAAGATTATGTGACAACTTTACCTTAACAATATCCGTGTACCACGTAAATCTGCCTACATTCACTTGACTGTAACTTTTTTTACATTGCTTATTATTCTTCCGACTTTCTGTATCAAATAGGGATTTCAAAGGCGTAAGCCTATTTTTCTCAAATACACTGAACTGAAAAAAAGGCAGAATGTGCGATTCCTTCCATGAAATAGGGAAGGTTTCACTTTCAAGAGCAATATAAAATATCTAACACAGAAGTGACGGAATTATATCATTTGCAATCACCTTGAGAATGTTGAGCGGGACGCCATCTGGTCGACGATTGTATGATTAAGGAGAACGCCGAATGGCTACGGTCACGTCCCTGAGGGTAAAATATATGTTTTCGAGGACGTTGTCGGTCGAAAGCCGGGTGATTAGAAAGGGGACGACCGAATTATCACTAAATTTCTAGACAAGAAAGCATTGAAGCAGTCAGCTGCCAACTAAGCGTCAGCTATGGGGTTTCCATAAGCGTCTCGAAGTACAGGTTCCTGAGTTTTTCTCTGCGCTTTTACTTTGCGCAAAAAGAGTTTTGCACAATTTAACGAAGGGTTTTTGGTAAAGTTAACCTCTTCAGCTAGTCGATTTTCATCAGACAGCCTCTTAGCCGGTTCAAAGATTTGTTGGATCAAGGACAGGACGGAAGTCTCATTACGTAGATGAAAATGACGCGAGAGGCTACGCAGTCAACGGCGGAATGATAAAGGGAGGTAGACTTCATCATTGACATTAATTTTTTACTTTCGGGGAACAAAACGAGAAATGAGTGGATCTCGAACTTGGTAGAATGTATCAGTACAAACATTCACATCCAAACATAGAAAGAAGTTAGTCCAATCGTGGGAATTAAGATGTGTTAGTAATTCCCCCATATTTACTGATCGGATCTCGTTGAAAAAACTATATTTTTTTGAAAATGTTCCATTAGCTTCGGTTTCTAGTGAATAAAGAACTATAGCATGGTCTGAACTACCAAGTAGTTCTCAAGGTGAAACTGACAATGGCTAAAAACCTCTGCAGAAAATGAGATCAAGTATGTTTGATCCTCGGGTGGGAAAATCAACTACCTGTTCCCACATGCCAGTACCTATAGCCTTAAGCAAGTTTTCGAACTTTACAGGACCGGAAAGTGGAAACCAATGAACTTCAGGAAGATTGAAGTCACTTGCAATCAAGCAGTACTTCAGATTTAGGTTAACTGCGGTATGAAATGCCTGTGAGAGACGAAGACCGTAATCCTCGCTTGCGTTCGGGGGGCGATTGACACAACCAACGAGTAAAGAGTATTTATCTTTTATAACAACTCGGAGCCAGCAGCTCTCTTCTTTCGCGGTATATAGTCAATAGTCCAACGGCAGAACTGTAAGTTGTAGCTTAACATAGATACAGCTTCCTCCGCCACGGCCCTTGTGTCCATCATTCCAAATGTAAGCGTAGCCTAGAATAGAGAGTTTGGAATCGGACACACAGGGTGTTGCCATGGATGAAAGCCAGAGTCTGGAGCAAAGAAATCTTATTAAGCAAAGATCTGGCAGTTGGGACGAATATTTTTAGCGGGCACGTTTTTGGTTTCTGAAAAGACCCAGTTAGGCCGTAAGATGGACTGCCTTTGGCTAAAGAAATTCTCTTTTCACTTGAAATATCTGTCCGTCCATTCTTTGGAGATGGGCCTCACCATTGATCCTTCGTGTTTCCAGTTCTATTATTAACGGGCTCATTTTCATTTGCTCTTTCAGCCCGTATTTGGCTTAAAAACTTCAGAATGCAGACCCAAAAGGGTTGATTTTCTCTGAAGCAGGAGCTGTGCCTGTGCTTAGTTTTCCAAGACTCGACTATAACAAAAAAATTGTAACAGACGATTTGGGCAGAGCCGAATTGTTAAATTTGTTTTTTGCCAACCACTTTACCACTGAAACTAGCCCCCACCCCACACACACAATTCCTCTGCTTTCAAATTCACTTCTAACAACCATTATTTTTTGCCTTCACGTATTCAAAAAGAAATAGCTTACCTAAAATAATTCACATTCGGTTGGAACTGATAACATTCCAAACTCACTTTTTAAACAGTTAAGGGATTTTACACCTTTACTAAGCAAGTTCTTCTCAGTATTTCTCGAAAATGGTTTCTTCCCCGATTATTGGAAAAGTTCTATTATAATACCAATTTTTAAATCTGGTTCCCGCTCGGACATTCATAAATATAGCGGGGTTCATAAAATGCCCTCTCTTGCTAACCTCTTCGAAAAACTAATTGCAAGACAAATCAAGGATTTTTGCATAAGCAATCAAATTATAAACTTTTCCCAGCACGGCTTCTTACCGGACCGCTCTTGTGAAACCTGCCACATGTCTTTTCTAAATCTACTAACCTCTCTTCGTAATGATAATCTATCTGTAGTTGTTATCGATTTTGATCTTAGTAAGGCATTCGATAAAGTGCCTCATAGACGACTTCTAGCTAAACTAGAAGCTAAAGGATTTCGTAGTCCCCTTACTGACTTTATTAGATCATACCTAAATGATCGAAAACAAAAAGTTTTAGTAGGGTCCTCATGTCCAAGTGATACCTCGATTGTTAGTGGTGTCCTTCAAGGTACCATATTAGGTCCTTTGTTGTTTTTACTGTATATAAATGCTATTTCATCGATAGTTAAACATTCTCAATCTTTCATTTATGCTGATGACCTCAAATGCGTGTATTCCTTCTCTAAATCTACGACCAAACGGTGCCTAGAAAAAATTCATTCAGACTTAGGTGCTCTTTCGACCTGGATCTCCACATGGAAAATGGAGTTCTCACCTTCTAAGTGTCGCTATACGAGTTTTGGGCCTTAAAGGCTGCCGCAACCTCTTATTTTTGAAGGTAACCCTATGACTGAATGTTCCTCCATCAAGTACTCGGGCTTAAGCTACAACAATAAATTAGATTTTTCGCCTCATGCCGATAGAATAACGGCCAAAGCTGCTCAGTGACAATCCGCCGTCAACTCATGCAACCTAAAGACCCAATCAATCTCAACCAAAAATCCGGCGTCATTTACCGGATAGACTGCCGTTGTGGTCGAGCAAATTATGTTGGCGAAACCGGCAAACGGGTTTGCACGAAAATGCACGAGCACGAGCTCGCTGTGAGAAGGAAGGATAAACTCTCCTTGGTAGCCGCTCACGCATCCTCGCCAGAGCATGACTTTGACTTTGGCAGCGTGAGAATATTGGGCCAGTCAGACGACCGAATTTCAAGCCTGCTGCAGAAATCGTGGCACTCGACGGCGGAATCGATCAATAGACAAATCGATCTGCCAGCTGCATATCAGGCCTTGCGCGAACAAATCAATGGCGCTGATGAAGGTCATACTCGGCAGAGGTGAGTTAAATAAGCAGTGAGCTGTACAGTCTTTTATTCCTTGACGATGGGCTCGCGTGAGAGTTCAAAAGGTCGGATGAATAAAATTCTGGTCCCAGAGAACGCCTTCCCGTCTTCTTTTATGCAATTACCTGGTCCTCGCATATTCTCGAACATTCGGAATATATATATATATATATATATATATATATATATATATATATATATATATATATATATATGATAGTATGTTATTCATAGATCTGCTTAAGGAAGAGGTATGTTCCGTTGTGCCCTAGAGCCCTCGCAGGCGGTCGCATAGCGACATGTAGCATATGTTGATAAAGTGGAACCGACAAAGACAAGGGAGACTGGAATGGCCATTTCTGACTTATAAGCCGTCATCAGCCAGTCATACCCAATCCCAAGTGTGGCACACCTGGGATTTGAACAAGCGATTTTTGATAATGGAGTCGAACGCTCTACCATTAAGCCACGGGGTTCTTTGATTTGTCGGTTGCGATCGGGTATATGATGAAAGTATGATGCTCACCGATCTGCTAAGGAACATGTATATTCCGTTGTGCCTTAGAGCTCAGACTAGAGCCCTCGCAGGCGGTCGCATAGCGACATGTAGCATATGTTGTTTAAGTCGAATCCCAGGTGTGCCACACTTGGGATTGGGTATGACTGGCTGATGACGGCTTATAAGCCAGAAATGGCCATTCCAGTCTCCCTTGTCTTTGTCGGTTCCACTTTATCAACATATGCTACATGTCGCTTTGCGACCGCCTGCGAGGGCTCTAGGGCACAACGGAACATACCTCTTCCCTAAGCAGATCTATGAGCAACATACTCATCATATATATATATATATATATATATATATATATATATATATATATATATATATATATATATATATATATATATATATATATTGATAATTTGGAACCGACAAAGGAGAGTCGAATGGTTATTTGCGCTATAGCATCAGCCGTCATACCACCTGCGTGGAACACCTGACTCGCGACCTTTGGTGTTTGAGTCGAACGCCTGTCATGATTGAGCCATTGCTCGTGCCATTGAAACCGACAGCAATATGAGATGCATCGTCTATAGCGAACATTTATGTTCCCGTTGTGCTCGTGACGAGATCAGTATTGTGTTTCGCATAGTCAGACTCGAGCGATAGCAGCCGATACCGAACCGACAGAATAAGGAGACCGAATGCCATTTCTGGATGTATTAGCGCCAAAACATCAGTTACGCATCCTGCAGTGGAACACCTGGATGAACCGCGCATCTGGTATTGTCGATCGCTTTGACATTGGTTACGGGCTCGTTTAATGGTTGCGACAACAGATCGGGAATATGTATGTCATCGATCTGCGCTAAGCGAACATTTGATACGTGCTCTGGAATTGCAGCATTATCAGGCAGCGCCGCATATGAGCGACTCTGAAGCATATGCTGATACGGGAACCGACAAAGACAAGCGAGATCGGAATGACATTTCGCTTATTAGCCGTCATCAGCCAGTTCATACCAATTCAAGCAGGAACACGGATTGCACTTTATGGTTTGTGAGCTGAAACTGAACGCCTCTCATCATTGAGTGGCTCATTGTCGAGCCACATCGGGACAGATGGCAGGTGCAATCGATTCAAGCTGGCGAACATTTATGTACCTGCGTGCTTTCGGAACATAGATAGTAATAGCAGGGCGATAGCGCATAGCGACTTGTTATGCCGATAACTCTGGGAACCGACAAAAGACAAGCGAGAGCGGTTACTTTCGGCGATATTAAGTCGTCAGTCGTCATACTCAACATCCCCACGTGCAACTTCGCGACCTTTGGTCTGTGAGTCGAACGGCTACGCCGAGTCACGGGCTCAGGCCAAAGGAACAGATCGGGAATATGACAGTGATGTGGCCACCGCTCAGAACTATGTATACCGTTGTGTTTGGAACTGCAGAGCCACAGGCAAATGCAGGCGATCTGGAAGAGCGTATGCTGCTGAATCGCATTAAAGACAGGGAGACGAATGGCCATTTCTAGCTTATTTAAGCCGTTTATCAGCCAGTCATACCTGAATCCCAGCGTTCCGCTACCCCTGGGATTGCATGACCGACTGAGGACGGCCAATACCAGAAATGGCCATTCCGGCCCCCTTTGTCTTCACGGTTCCAAAAGCAGATCGGTGAGCCACACACTATCATCATCATATTCTGATCGCAACGGACAAAGCAACGAGCCTGTCGCTCAATGGTAGAGCGTCTGACTCAAAACCCAAAGGTCGGGTTCGAATCCCAGGTGTTCCTAATTTGAGATTTGCATATGACTGGCTGATGACGGTAATAAGGGAAGAAATTTGGCCATTCCTGGCTCTCCCCTGTCTTCTTTTGTCGGTTCCACATTATCAACATATGCTTCACGTCGCCATATGCGACTGCCTGTGAGTACTCTAGTCTGAGTTCCAGGGGCACAACGGAACATAAATGTTCCTTAAGCAGATCGGTGAGCCGCCACACTATCATCATATTCCTGATCGCAACCGACAAAGCAACGAGCCCGTGGCTCAATGGTAGAGCGTTCGACTCAAAACACCAAAGGTCGTGGGTTCGAATCCCAGGTGTTCCACACTTGGGATTTGGGTATGACTGGCTGATGACGGCTAATAAGCCAGAAATGGCCATTCCGGTCTCTGTCTTTGTCGGTTCCAGTTATCAACATATGCTTCCAAGTCGCTATGCGACTGCCTGTGAGTACTCTAGTCTGGAGTTCCAGGGCACAACGGAACATAAACGTTCCTTAAGCAGATCGGTGAGCTCAGCACCACTATCATATTCCCGATCGCAACCGACAGCCAACGAGCCCGTGGCTCAATGGTAGAGCTGTTCGACTCAAATACCAAAGGTCGCGGGTTCGAATCCCAGGTGTTCCACACTTGGGATTGGGTATGACTGGCTGATGACGGCTAATAAGCCAGAAATGGCCATTCCGGTCTCCCCTTGTCTTTGTCGGTTCCAAATTATCAACATATGCTTCCAAGTCGCTATGCGACTGCCTGTGAGTACTCTAGTCTGAGTTCCAGGGCACAACGGAACATAAATGTTCCTTGCAGATCGGTGAGCCACACACTATCATCATATTCCCGATCGCAACCTGACAAAGCAACGAGCCCGCGGCTCAAATGGTAGAGCGTCTCGACCCAAATACCAAAAGGTCGCGTGGGTACGAACTCCAGGTGTTCCACACTTGGGATTGGGTATGACTGGTTGATGACGGCTAATAAGCCAGAAATGGCCATTCCGGTCTCCCCTTGTCTCTTTGTCGGTTCCAAATTATCAACATATGCTCGCTCGCGACTGCCTGTGAGTACTCTAGTCTGAGTTCCAGGGCACAACGGAACATAAATGTTCCCTTAGCAGATCGGTGAGCCACACACTATCATCACATTCCCGATCGCAACCGATCAAAAGCAACGAGCCCGCGTGCCCAATGGCAGAGCGTGTCTGACTCCAAATACCAAAGGTCGCGTACGAATCCCATAGGTGTATTCCACACTTGGGATTGGGCATTGGCTGATGACGGCTAATAAGCCAGAAATGGCCATTCCGGTCTCCCCCCCCGAAGTCTTTGTCGGTTCCAAATTATCAACATATGCTCTCAAGTCGCTATGCGACTGCCCGTGAGTACTCTAGTCTGAGTTCCAGGGCACAACGGAACATAAATGTTCCTTAAGCAGATCGGTGAGCCACACACTATCATCATATTCCCGATCGCAACCGACAGCAACGAGCCCGTGGATCAATAGAAATGGTGTTCGAATCAACAATAAAGGTCGCGGGTTCGAATCCAGGTGTTCCACACTTTGGATTATGTATGACTGACTGATGACGGCTAATA
>WEDG01007018.1:0-111665 GCA_017591395.1 Schistocephalus solidus
TACAACTATTTGACGCCTCAGCAGATCACGATTGGCATTTTTTTAAGGTTAGGTTCTAGGTCCCTTCTCTTCATTCTGTACATAAATGAAATTTCAACTTTACTCACAAATTCACATACTTTCGTTTAAGCTGACGATCTCAAGAGAATTTATTCATTTTCTAAAGACACTGCCACTAGTTGCGTTGATAAAATCAACACCGATCTACTTATGCTCTCACGTTGGAGCTCTAGTTGGAAAATGGAATTTTCTCAATTTAAGAGTAGTTTCATGTGTTTTGGCCCCACCAAGCTTTTTGGACTCCTAATATTTCAAAATAGTACACTTTTAGAAAGATCAACCATAAGAGACTTAGATCTAAGTAAAAGCGAATAAGCCAGCATTATCGCCTCATGCAGATAGAATTTCTGCAAAGGCTGCACAGATATGTGGTTTTATATCATATAATTTCTTCCTTCCGGAAATAAAGTTAAGCATGTACTGCATGTTTGTTCTTCCTTTACAAGAATACTGCTGTCCTCTCTTTGGGCTGATGAAAACCTCTGACCGCAGTAAGATTGAAAAAGTTCAAAGAGTACTTACTTGAGAATTAACAAGAGGACGCGACTGTTGTTTGAGGAGGTACACAACGAGGTCAGAAGGACTTATTACGTAGGTATCATGGTCGAATCTTTTTTTAAAACAGAACAGTCTTATATACTTTGAGTATATATGCATACAAAAGCACTTACCTTGTTCTTCGTCCACTTTCAGATTTATAAGATCAGACAAAAAGCCATTGACACCGAGGGAGTCATCATTGGGGATTGTCAACAAACCTTGGGGTAAAAAACAATTACTTGAAAACTAATTTCTCTTCAGAGATCCAGTATCTCTTATAGGATAGATTTCAGTTAGAAAACTTTAACTTTCTGTGGGTTAGAAGACTCGAAGCTGGTCTATGCTTCCTGTTTCGCGTAAACTCTAGCCCAAATGCCCCTACGAATTAACGCTCTCACTTCGGTAGATCGACCCTATGCTACTCGTAATTCTCCATGATCAGTGCACCACCCCTTAGCTCCACAACTAACCCTTCTCAGTTTTTGCGTCCAAATATGCTTTCATCTGGAATAATTTTCCACTGCAAATTAGGTTTTCGTCTACATTAGCTATTTTCAAACAAAATTACGCAAACATTTAACTACGGAAGATATGAAGTCCTTATTGTCTGTTTCCTTCCCAACCTCACAACTAATGGATTTTGAAAAGGGTCCTCCTGGTATTTGAGGTAGCTCCCTTGATATTTCATTGGTCTCTAATTATATTTCCATCATCCTCTCTAGAGTCAATTTTTGCCTTCACTTTTTCGTCCCCCCTTTAAAACTAGCATCGCCAACTCTTGACAACCTTGATACTTTCCTCCGATTTTGCAACCCCGACGATGGTCTCCAGGTTCAAATGACGATCGAGGCGGGTTCTGATGGTTTTGCCTCTTTGATTGGTGGACTGTGCAGTCAGCAAGGTCGCATCTCGATCATGATCTCATGATCTCTACTATCCCCTCTTCGTTTCGACCCTGGTGTCCACGATGAGTTTCCTCCTCTCTCACCTCCACTGGTGGTTATAAACAGTAGCTCCAACTGCTATATTATCTCTCACCCAACAAGGAGCTTTCCGAACCCTCCTACGTCGTCAGCAACATCACAATACTATTCCATTGCATCTTGCTATTAATTTTTTAGTGAAGCAGATTTTTCTCTTAGTTTTTTTTTAAATTGGTGGCTCGCTGAACTCCACCTACGATTTAACCGTAGGAGTTTTTTTACTGCTTCTTTTTTAGTTCACCGTATATGTCAAAGATTTTTGACTGTTGTTTTAAAATGGCAAATCGTTCTGAATCGGATATGCCTACTATATTATTCATTTCTGCTGTTAATATGGCTGCTCACATAGTGCAGCAATTATCCACTTTGAATTTATTCATACCGCGATACTAAGTTTGATATGACCGGACTCTCTGCGCCTTAAATATACAATTTATTTATTTATTTAGTCTATTCGTGATGCTTCAGTTGTCATTTAGCAAAAGTCTCCTTACCATATATTGGGCCTCGTTTCAAATCTTATAGGTGGTACATAATAAGAACTGTACTCCATGGAAGTATTTTATGGTCACTGTGACCAAGTGGAGGTAGGGAGTATACCTCGTCTTTACTGCCAGGATCGTTGGTAAAGACTGGATCTAACCAACTAGCCTATTGCCCTCCACGCGCTTTAGTAGGAACAAGGACAGTTTATGTTAAAAGTGCTTTAATTGTTGCCTTTTACAGACGGTGAGTGAAAACATACTTCGAGCACCTTGTCAGCAGATCGTTCCATCGAACGCTGGGTGCATTGAAGTCACCCAAGAGAAGAACATCAGGTCGGCTGCCGGTCTCCTTTATGCTTTTCAGCAAACAAGTATCTGCGTTGGTTTCCACCCTCGTTGACCGCTAGAAAGTCATGGCTTCAAGGAACCTTTATAGTCAGCCAAATAACCTCCATATCATCGGAACTATTTTCAGTCCTCTCAGACGCAGTTAAGTGGTTCTTTAAATACATGACGACTCCTCCACCCTGGCGGTTCATCCGGTCTAGCCTAAATAATTGGTATCCGGATAAGGCTACTTCACAACCACTGACGTTCTGTGTAAGCCATGTTTCTGTTATTGCTACTACATGAGGAGACGGATCGGCCACGTATATTCTTAGTTCTTATAGCTTCGTAAATAGACTCTGGGCGTTGGTCTACAGAAATTTTACTTTGAAAAGTTCAGCAGTGCCAAGTTCAGTTGGTTTCAAAGCAATACCGCATCCCTTTGTATCACTTGTCCCCAGAAAATAATCAGGTTGTTCTCTCCAACTGCAAGTCTTCTTAGCAGTTCGATCTCTAATTCACGGCGTTTCAGACGTTCCGTCGGAGAGTAGTCCGGTTGAACAAAACTCTCCTTATGAGCCTTTCGGAGATTGGTTTTTCTGGAGAGAAGGAGATTAGCCTCGTTTTTTCTGTTCAAGACAAGTTTAATAGGCCATCGTCGCATATTTATAAATAGGTTTTTGGATTGCGCACTTCTTGGGCGCCGTCAGATCCTTAGAACACTGGAAAAAACCTCAAACAAACTCCTCTTTTCAGTAACCACTTTAGCTTTGTTTTGGTTGTATGCTTAAATATCAGTATTCGAAATTATGAGTTTGTTTTGAATAAAACACTTGCCTTCCAAGGTAAAGAAATAGCAAAATTGGAAAATAAAACAGCTATACAGAATGGGGATGAATTTATCTGGATAAATTGTTAAGATCATGATAGTCTGTTATAGACGTTAGAGAGTAATCATTCGACATACGTTGAAATTTCTGCGTTCTATTCGAGGGGATAGGCACTTCCAATCAGATGTGAGCGCAGTCGATTACGGTGTGGAGTAGTAACGCACCAAGAGACTACTGAACAGGTTGTTTAAATGAATTGAAGACTGACTTTGGGCGCGAACGAAGGCTGCGGTTGGAGTGATTTGGAATTTATATTTGGTAAGCGTTGGCACGGCACCGTCTAAACAAACATTGGTAAAGAAATAAAATTATGACAATGTGTGCAGATAAAATGTACAAATATTTAAAAATTTAGGCCTGTTAGTTCAACAGTTAGCGATTTTTTTGAAATTAATAGTGAACTAGAAAATAGGCAGCGAAAAATATCCTAAATTGAAAATTGAGGCAGAGTTCAATAAGCCTCCATTTTCGAATAGATAACAGAAGAAAAAACTGCTTACGAAAATGAGGTTAGGTCGTAGAGTAGGCTTATACTGCAGTAGCATTTCAGAATGAGATAATGAAACGTCGAGATGATGCGTTCTTGATCACTATGGTGCATGAAACAAAATCTAGCGAAAAGGCGTCAGTTAACTTGAGGCCTCAGCATCTTTGGATCCAGAATTGAATTCTGATGATTGTAAGTATCCAACAAAAAGGCAGTATTTTGACTGTGTACGTCCGGATTTGTACGTCCGAATGACTTCATCTTTCGAATGCCTGGTGATATAAGGAGACATCATAGTTCACGGGGGCCTCGAGGTAGAGGAAAAATAGTTTCACTGCCCTATCAACAAATCAGAGCCCCAAGTCACCAAACAGACATTTCGACTGAAAACGCAATCTAGTTATTAAATGGGCTCCCGAGTCCAATAAGCTGATTGCAAAGGAAAGGATAGAATATGACCTCGGTCTGTTCCGAGCATACTCAAATTCAATTCTTCAAGATGGCGAAAGCGGTAGCGTGCACAAGGCATTCCGTTTAGGGAAAGTGGGTGTTTCACTTGAACTTTCATCACCGAGGCCTCTTGAAATCATTCTTGAAATTGATCTTCAGTCTTCACGCCTCCTAGAACAGAGAATGGCTCTCCGTAACTCACACAGGGATGTGTTTATTCAGCTGGATTACGAACCGACGGAAAGGCACAAAATGAGGATGCTGAGAACAGAACTGAAAATGAGAACAGACAAAGAGAAAAAATGACTCCAAATAAAGGACGGGGAAATAAAAGTGAAGAGAACATCTTTCTTGTGGCAGACACCGTACATGATAAAGGCGGGTCCTCACACAGACGGGAGACTTTAACTACGAAGTACCCAACTGTACAGAGCTCGAATAATAAAAGGAAAGCTCTCCAGAACTCAGAGGACGACCACTTAACAGAACTCCGTGTGGGCGGGATGGACACTAGTTCATCTCGGAAAGCACTCACAGACTCATGCATTAAAACGCACGAAATGAGCAGAAGTCTACATAGAGGAGTTACCCAGTCTAAATTGAGATGTTTGTATACAAATGCTCAGAGTCTCCTTTCGAAAATAGACGAACTCAAGGCACTAGTCTCAGACCGAACCCCCGATGTCGTTGCCATTACGGAAATGTGGCTCAAAGCCGAAATCGTGAATAGCGAGGTTTCGATAAATGGATACCAACTATTTTGAAGAGACCGAAAAAAAGGCAGGGAGGTGGAATGGCCGTATACGTTAGGACAGGTATATCAGCCGTCGAACGAGTGCACGCCATCTTCCTTAAATATTAATTTCTCTGGATAAAGATTAAAAAGGATTGTTCAAAAAACTTACAATTCTTGACGATCTACAGACTGCCTAATATTCCAAGTGAAGCTGATTAGTCAATCCTCCATTTGCTGAAGGAAGTTGCAAGTCACCAGGAGGTGCTTATTGCTGGAGATTTCAATGCACCTACAGTAGACTAGTTAAATCTGACTGTTGATGGTGCGCCAACTTCCTTCGGCCACAAGCTAATGAACCTCACTCTTTACCAACCTCTGGCACAGACGGTTAAGATACCAACGAGATTTAGAGAGAACCAGAGAGCAAATTGCCTCAACCTAGTATTTACGAAGGACTTCTCTAACATTGATGAAGTGTATTCTATTGCAACCCTCGGTAATAGTGACCATATTACGCTTATGTGGGATGAATCCCTTTACTGCTTCTTTTCTATTTCACCGTTTATGTTAAAGATCGTTGACTCTTGTTTTAAAAATGGCAAATCGTTCTGAATCGGACATGCCTACCATATTGTTCATTTCTGCTGTTAATATGACTGCTCACATAGTGCAGCAATTTTCCACTTTGTATTTATTTATACCGCGATACTAATTTTGAAATTACGGGGCTCTCTGGGCCTTAAATATACAATTTATTCATTTATTTAGAAGGTTAGCATACCGACGAGATTAAGATAGAACCAGAGAGCAAACTGTCTCGACCTAGTATTTACGAAGGACTTCTCTAGCATTAATGAAGTGTATTCTTTTGCACCCCTCGGTAAGAGTGACCATAGTACACTGATGTGGGATTACTCTCTTTATTCTCAGCGCCAGAAGAGAACGGAAGGCGAGCGAAATATATGGAAGGCCGATTTTAACGCGATAAAGAAAGAACTAATGTCCGTGCAAGTGGGACTGTTTGTTCAAAGGGAAACAAGAGGATAACTGGCAATCGTTTAAGAAGGTTTCACTCGATATAATTGAAAGATTTTGTCTCGTGAAGGGGCAAAAAAAGACTATTCGCCCTGCCTGGTTAACAAGCGAACTAAAGAGAGTCAAAGTCAAGGGCGCGCGGACCGATTTTTTAAGACAAGTGAATGGTTTATTTTTACCATATTTCTTGACCCTAGCAGTGAACTGTCTATTAATTGTTAATTGAAAAAAAGATCTTTTTACTGCTTCATATTATTTGTGCCGGCCATATTATCAATTGGACTAATAATTTGCACTTTGCATAAGTGTGGTTTAAATTGTGCACGGTTCGTCATTTTTTATTTACTGTATGAAATCAGCTGCCATTTTAGCCTATTTAAGTAAACTCTTGTAAAGTATTAACCCACTTTTTTTCTTTTAAGTAAACCGAAATTCCGTCTACTAGCTTACGATGTCCCGCAAGTGGCTCACAAAAAGACGCAAGGTTACAGCTTGCCCTCCAGCCTTGAGTAATAGAGTAATTGAAGGGGACCTATCTAGTGTATGCGAGACTTCGAAACCCCTCTGTAGATATTGTCAACTCTAGAAGCCCTTTGGTAAATCTGGAACCTCTTGATCTTCTGATTGCTCAATCCTACACCTCGTCCTGCAATAATAATTCGTCATCTGACGAAATGGTAGGATTTTTTGCTTAAAGGAACTATAACCAATACCTCTGACAAAGTTATCCAGCAGGCTTTTCAAGTCATTGAGATAATTAGCTCAGAAACCGAAGAACGGATTAAACGCAAGCATTTTTTGCTGCGTAATCTTCCAAGTTACATATCTGCTTTCGACGGCACGCGTTTTTTTTCTGGAAAGCTGTGGCTTGGGATTCAGAGTCGCGTATGCTAAACGACTGCACTCGCTCAGTCATAATGCCCTTATATTAGTCCCTCTCTTTTTCTCGATAGAAGTTGACTTCATATTCTCTAGGAAGAAGATTTAGTAGAGAATTTTGTCGAAAATGGCATTCCTCGGTTTCCCTGACCTCACCCCAATGCAGAGAAAACTGAAAATTTTAAATTGTCGACAAGCAACAGAGAAAGGACTACCACTGTTGCCATGTTGAACAAATCGCCGTCTGAATCCCCAGCTAACTCTGCACGAAAACTGACCTTGATTAATCTTTTGGGATCCCAAGAAAACAGTACTTCTTATATTCGTTCTCAAGACAGTAGTACTTCTTCTATTACCATACCCATACCAAAGTTACCAGTTACTCCTGCTAAACCAACGCAGATTTTTAGCTCAAAGTCGAGTCCGGCTAAAGTCTTAACCACTCGAAAACCGCAAAAATTTAGCCTTTCCACGAAAACTACTCCGTTTCGATCGCCTATTTCTCCCGAAAAAATCCCCATCCCAACTACATCGAATTTCCAGCTACCACCCAGACCTCATACTGAGGCTGATAAACGAAACATACAAGAATTCTCGCCCAAAAATAGTGCTTCTGTGCCACTCGCAACAGTGCATCCCCCACCCCGCAGCCAGTTTTCTCCACGGTCGTTTCCCGAGTTGTCTCTCAATACGAAGGGTCCTGCTGGACTACTAGAATCACCTGACCTTCTGTGTCACTTTAATAGGAATACTTTGCAGTATCCTGTCCAGGGATTTCCTGGACATGCCCTAATAGCTAGCGGTTTTGCTAAGTTCTCCTGTCTGTCCTTTCCACCTCCATATTTTACTCCCCTTCACCCACATCAGGCGCATATGATTCCACAACCTTTTTTCCAGAACAGGGCGGGAGAACCCGCCCCTTATGTTCAGTGGCCCGTCCACCACTGGATTTATTAGCCGCCCTTCCTAAAAAAACAACAAACTTGCCCGCTTAAACTGTTCGATCTAAATTCCAGATCCTTGCTCAATAAAATGCCCCTGTTTCAGACTCTAGTCTTTGGCCACTGTCTAAATATTGTAATAGTAACTGAAGCATGGGCAACACCTTCCGTAGCCGACGCCGAACTCTCTCTTATAGGTTATACTTGTACTCAAAATGATCGCCGTGACAGTCGTGGTGGAGAAAGTTGTATTTATATTAAGCAAGCGCTGGCATTTCGAACCTTAGACCATCCACAATTTAATGCGGTTGACGAACGCTGCTGGCTTCAAATCACCTTAAAAATAGGAACTCTTTACACATTGGCTGTGTCTATCACCCGCCCACACCAGTGAGAATTTCGATCTTTGTCTCTCACAAGCATTCCACGCCGCCGTTGACTTAAATTTTAAGTATTTTTTAATTGCAGGTGATTTCAACCTTCCTGACATTCGCTGGTTTCCGGTCCCTTCCAGCCCCATAAAGTTCGAGGACTTACTCGAAGCCGGAGATATTGGCATGTGGACTCAGGTTGCTGACTCCCCTACCCGAGGTGCAAGCATACTTGATCTAATCTTCTGCAGAGGTTGCCTGCCTTTGACAGTGTCATCATAAGGCCCACTTGGGAGCTCAGATCATGATAGCGTTGTTCCTACACTAAAAATTGAAATCGATGAAATGCTTTCCAAAAATATAGCTTTTTCTTTGATTTTCGATTAGAGCTTTTGACAGAATTTTTGATAAATCTTAACTCCCACTACTGGTCTAATTTCTTTATGTGTCAGGATGTGAACACCTGTACCGGTACACTCTACAAAGTTTTGAATCCACTTATTGCTCGATTTTTTCCCCGTAAGAAATTAATTTATGTCACGGATGAGATTTATCTCCCTTTTTTGACCGTAGGTTGCGTTAAATCTCTCGTCAATTCCGTTTGAAAAACGACATTTCTGTTCTGCCCTTGATTCAACAGGCTAAGAGGCTAACCGAAGAAAAATGGCTAGCCGAAGAGGTTAAATATGTCGAAAACCATTCGTTAAATGTCGCGAAACTTTTTTCACGCGCAATAAGAACCCATAGTAAAACATGGCATCCCGTCCTAATGAACTCCGTTGGCAATCCTGTAGTCGATGAAAAACTGACGGCTGATAGTTTTAACGCTTTCTTGTTCAGAACATTTATTGAAAATTCGGCCCACTCTCCCTCCGCCAATCCAGGTTTTGACCGGTGCCGTCCTCGAAACCATAACGTTTACCCTCTGGGAAAGTAACCGTAGCCATTCGACGTTTTCGTCAATCTTATAGTCCTGGACCCAGATGGCGTACCGATCAGTTTATAAAGGTGGATACTACTTATATTTTCCCGTCATTTCTATGTTAGATATTAAATCTAGTTCTGGTAAGTGAAATCTTTCCCAGTGTGTGGAAGGAATCGCACATTCTACCTATCCCCAAACACGGCCAATCTACGTCATTTGTCGAGTTTCGGCCAATCTAGGTCATTTTACGATTTTCGGCCAATCAACGCACTGTCCGCTGCTTCGAAAACCCTGGAGACCTTGATCGAAGATAAGATGATGTATCATGTAACTGAGAATAACCTAATAAGTGCAGCCCAGCATGGGTTCCTCGAAACAAGGTCTTGTGACACCAGTCAGCTCTCTTTCTTTGATCACGTTCTACAATCTAGTGATAATGGCTTTGTACTTTATATAGTCTATTTCGATTTCATCAAGGCCTTCGATCGTGTTGACCATGCCCTTCTTATCCTGAAACTCTTATCTTTCAGTATATGTGGTAAAATTGTGAGCTTCATATCTTCTTACCTGAGCTCTCGTACACAACATGTTAAGATCTCCAATGCTATCTCAAACTCGGCACGTGTAAGGAGTGGAGTTATTCAGGTTAGTGTGCTAGGCACACTTTTATTTTGTCTTTTTGTCAATGATGCGCCAGGTTTATTTCAGAATGGTAGGCCCTTTATTTATGACGATGTCTTAAAAGTTGCCTTTCGATACAAGCCGGCAAATCACGACACCATGCTTGATCTATTAAAAAATTGTTCTCGAGGCCTTTGCCTAGTGGTGCTGCACATGGTTCCTTTCCCTTTTTTGGCACAAATGTTCCGTTATGGCTGTTGGCGACAACCATCAGCCTCAACTAAGCATAGATTGCCACGATCTAAATGTGCCTGGCGTTGTTAAGGATCTGGGCATATCATTTTCCAAAGGTCTCAATCTTTCAGAGCATTTCGAACTGATCGTCTCCGAAGCACGCAAAACTGCCGGTTTTATCCTCCGAAATTTTAAAACTATTGATATTAGACTCCGCCTTTATAAAATGTACGTTATACCAGGTTAAGAATACTGTTTGTTTCTATTTAGCTTTCTGCGCGCTAGCGAACGAAAGAAAATAGAATCGGTCCAGCACTTCTTCACGAAAAGAATTTTATCGTTGGTGCACCGTAATCTATCGTATCAAGAACGCTGTGGGCTTGTAAACATTGATCCCTTATGGTTTCGCCGAGTGCAGAAGGGACTCTTTTTACTTTTGAAGCTTTTGAATAGTCGTACATTTCATCCCCTTACCACTGTGAGGCAGTTTGACCACCCTCGGCGCAGCAGTCATCGCAACGTCTTTTTATTTCTTCCATTAGCTAGCACAGTTAAGTATCGTCAATTCATTTCGGTAAACGCCATAGCCATGTGGAATAAACTTCCCCATAATATAAAAACCCACCAAAGTTATTCTTTGTTTAAGATAACTATTACTAGTTTTTTTGCATTCAGAACAGTTTCCAAGAATTCTAGGCACCAACACGGTAGAATCTGTTTTCCTGTTTGACGGAGTGCGTGGAATCTGAACCCGATCCCAGGTGTTACCTTGAGGGATACGGCACCGTCTCTGCAGCCTGCACCCGTTGACTTCTTCGGTAGACAGTGAGCAACCGTACACGAATGCACCGTTGCCTGGGGCAGAATCCCGGTTCCTAGCAAAGACAGAGAGACTGCAAACAGACTGCAATTTTGTTAGCCCTTCCCTAATCTGAACTGCTATCATCCTTACAGGCGGCAGTTTTTTCTCGTGAATAACATAAAGATAGGAAAAACATCTATAATGATATATATTCAGGAGATTATTTCCCTGCCAGCCTGATCCCCACTGAATATTTCATCAGACAATGCCTGTGAACCGGCATTAAATACAACTATTATTATTATTATTAAGAGGCAGTTAAAGAAGAAGAAAAAATGGAAGGTATCTAGAGAAACAGGGTCAGCAGAGCATCTCAAGGAATTTCTTCCCCGGAGAATTGCTGTCACAAGAATGATTCATTAGGCAAGGAAGAGCTATGAATCAAGAATTATTCAACAGGTTGAATATAAACCAAAAATTTTATTTTAGTATATCAATAGTCAAATAAAAAACAAGGACCCAGTCGCAGTACTTATGGATGGCAATGGTGTTGAAATCGTTGAAAGTTGCGAGAAAGCCGAGCTCTTGGGTCAGTTCTTTGCCTCGGTATTCACTAAAGAACCGGAACTTCAGCTTGACCACATCAACAGTGCTGTTATAGACGCCGGTTCAGTGCTTGAACATATACTCTTCCCAGAACCTCTCGTGGAACGAGAACTGCAAAATCTCAAAGAAGCGAAGTCATCTGGTCCGGAAGATTAACCGGCAAAGTCCTTGAAAGAACTGGCTGGCGAACTCTCCAAACATTAGCGCATATATTCAGTTAGTCCTTTGAATCTGGGAACTGCCATCCGAATGGAACGCAGCAAATATATACTCCATATACAAGAGTGGGGCTCGATCTAATGTCAACAATTATCGGCCTGTCAGCCTTACCTCCATTTGCTGTAAAAAATGGAATCGATAATTAAGAAGGCAACCATGATGTTCCTTGAGGAAAAACGATTACTCTCAGAACTCCAGCATGGCTTCAGACAGAATCGCTCCTGTCTTTCCAGTTAATTTCTCTCGACAGAGCAGTGAACTCGCGCATTGGATGAAGTTGGTAGGGTTGACGTCATCTACACTGATTTCGCGTAGGCATTTGACAGTGTCTTACACAAACGTCTAATCTATAAATTATCTGAAATTTGAATAAGAGGAATGCTGCTGACATGCTGCTGACAGGTACATCACGTCTATATGTCCTGACAGTCTACCGCCTACCGAGAAGAGACCCCGTAGCCGATGCTTACCTGCTAGAGGAGCTTGAAACTATTGCTACAGGGTTGGATATCCTGATCATGGGTGACTTCAATGCGCCTCACATCGACTGGAGCTCGACCTGCGCACATAGTTCTGACCTAGCCTTTGACGATTGTTTTCTGAGCACGACGCTAAAGCTACGTCTCACACAGCACGTCACTTTTCCAACCAGGGTGTGCGAAGGACAACAGGCCAATTGCCTGGACCTAGTTCTCACAAAGTCGCACGACAGCATCGACGAAGTGTCATGTCTACCGCCGCTAGGTAAAAGTGACCACGTGGTACTGCGATGGGAGTACTCACTATTTTCTATACCAGCAAGACCCACAACAATCAAGGGAATATAGGGCAAGGCGATTTCGGTGGAATGAGGGCCGAACTCATGCGCACTCAGTGGGAAACTTTATTCTTTGGAATCATAACCGAGGACTGGGAAACGTTCCGGGACATACTGCACAGGCTCATCGAAAATCACTGTCCGATTTTGAGAAAAAGGTTAACCAACAGACCGCGATGGCTTACGCAGGCCTTAAAAAATCGAAGTCAACAAAAGCGGAGATTGTGGAAAAAAATCGCTTACGGACGGAACTCCTGCATCTCTAAATGCGTACAAAAATGCAGAGAAATCGGGTCAAGGGCCTTATTTTTTTAGAACAAGACAGGCTTTCGAAGTGGACCTGTTGAACCGGGCCACCGTGAACCCGAAACTGTTTTACGGTTACCTCAGGCAGAATACACGGAACAAGGATCCGATACCCCTGCTGAGGACCGCCGAGGGTATAGACCTTACCGAAGACGGTGCGAAGGCTTATCATCTTTCGGAATTTTTCAGTCGGTTTTCACAAAGGAAACGAGATACGATCACCCTACCGATGGCTTCGAAGTCGACTAAAGTCGAGGTTGAGAGTGGTGTTCCCCAAGGCTCTGTTCTCGGCCCTATTTTGTTCATTGTCTACATCAACGATTGTGCCAACGAACTGGAATGCGATATTGCCATGTTTGCCGATGATCTCAAGCTTTGGCGCGTCATTCAAACTGTGGCTGATGAAGAGAACTTGCAGGAAAACTTAAATCGACTACAGAAATGGTCAAATGACTGGCTCTTGCCGTTTAATGAGAGCAAGTGCAACATCATACGAGTCGGGAAAAGCAATCCTTCGAACCGTACGGTTTACAGTCTGAATGGCATTCCACTGAAAGAAGTGGATGTCCAAAAGGACCTTGGAGTCTGGATCACGCCCTCGCTTAAACTCGCCCTACATTGCGCAAAGGTAGCGAAGTCAGCCATGTCGATTCTGTACCTCGTTAAACGAGCTTTTGCAGCCTTCACTACCGACTGCTTCGCTAAAGTCTTCGGAACATTCGTGCGGCCACAGTTGGAGTCCGCTATCCAAGCTTGGAGACCCTGGGCGGCGAAGGATATCAACATCCTCGAAAAGGTTCAAAGGCGAGCAACCAAACTTGTCCTTGTACATGGCTCACAGCCTTATGAAACACGGCTGTCGAGTCTCAATCTCTTTCCCTTGCACTATAGACAGCTTCGGGGGGACCTGATACTAACATTCCGCATACTACGCATCCAGGACTGTTGTCTCGTCCCAGGGGATTTCTTCGAGTTAGCAAAAACAACGAACTTGAGAGGTCATCCTCTCAAATTACGCGTGACTGGAGCAAGGCTAGACACTCGGAAGTACTTCTTCTCCAAAGAGTAGTCGCAGCTTGGAATAATCTTCCTCTGGATGTTGTTATGTCGGACTCCTTGGAGGTTTTTAAGCGAAAGTTAGATCGATATAATGGTGCGAGCTACAACACTAACTGAAAGCTGCAAGTGCGACGTCATAAAATAAGGCATTTATGATACTACTAGCTATATTTGAGTAACATTTCTTTATGTTTGTTATTTTCGTTCGAGGGCTTGCATTCTCCCATTATTCCCATGCTGGGGTCCTCGAGGTCTTCGCTGTTTAACTTATTTGCACACCTTGATGACACCGTGAGTATTCGCATCAGCTGGACCTGGCGACCGTCGTCCATGAGGTGTATGAACGTTCTCCCTTGGTTCGAACCACAATGGACCGAGGATGATCTGGACATATATTTCCGCCTTTGAAATCCCTCAACGGACTCTCAAATCAGCAAGCGAGAATCGGGCTGATTCATGTGACCTCCAAAATGCCCCTCGTTGGACTCCCTCCCAAGGGCGACAGTTTTTTTCTCCTAAATATTACTGGGAGTTTTTTTTTACTGTCTGCTCTTTTTCAACTTTGTTCCACTATGTTGGCCTCGCCAACATATCGAGATACTATTTTTTTGATACCACAACTCGCATGTACAACTAGGGAATTCAAAGGTGACTCACCTACATCTCCCTCAAATATACTGATACTGATACTGATACTAATGGATTGCAGATTTTCTTACAGCAAGTTTTCAAACTGTGTGCATCAGTTCCCCGAAGTCAACACCTACTCCGGTTCTAAGTGGTGTACCCCAAGGCTCCGTCTTAGGACCATTAATTTTCTTAGTCTATTTCAAAGTCTGCGTTGAAGACCTGGGGTTGCAGCGCCGTCATGTTTGCCGACGATGTTAAATTGTGGAGGGTCATCAGATCTGATGCCGATAGGCACCCACTTCAAGAGAGTCTCAACCATCTTAGCAGCTGGTCTGCTCGTTGGCTTTTAAATTTTAACGTTGGGAAAAGTGTGGTTCTAAGACTCCGAAACCGAAAGACCAGTAAGGAGGATGATTCCTACCAAAACCTTCTCAATGGGCAGCCCCTTTCGATTGTTAAGGAACAGAAGGACCTCAGTGTTATGATAAACTCCTCACTCAAACCATCTTCACAGTGTTTAAAGGCAGCTAAACGCGCAACACAAGTTTTATTTGCACTCAGACGTGAATTTGTGCAGATTGATAAGGAACTATTCCAAAATTCTACGGAGAATTTGTTCAATCTCACTTGAATATGCCATCCAGGTCTGGTATCCGCGGTTTAAGAAGGATTATCTACAGCTCGAATGAGTACAGGCGAGAGCTACGAAGATGGTCAAGAATCTTAGTCATCTGCCTTACGAAACCAAACTAGTTGAATTTGATTTCTTTCCTCTCAATTACAGGCAACTACGCGGTGACCTCATCCAAACCTAGCGGATTATCAGAGGCCGCGAGTGTGCTCTAGCATTTGCTGACTTCATCGATAGTTAAACATTCTCAATCTTTTATTTATGCTGATGACCTCAAATGCGTGTATTCCTTCTCTAACTCTACAACCGAACGGTGCCTAGAACAAATTCATTCAGACTTAGACGCTCTTTCGGCCTGGAGCTCCACATGGCTAATGGAGTTCTCACCTACTAAGTGTCGCTACATGAGTTTTGGGCCTGTAAGGCTGCCGCAACCTCTTATCTTTGAAGGTTGCCATATGATTGAATGTTCCTCCATCAAGGACTTGGGCTTAAGCTACACCAATAAATTAGATCTTTCGCCTCATGCCAATAGAATTACGGCCAAAGCTGCTCAGATTTGCGGCTTTATTTCTTATAATTTCACCTCCTGAAGTTAAATTAAGACTTTATCGTATGTTTGTACTTCCCATTCTTGACTTTTTGCTGTCCTTTCTTCGGTTTGATGAACGAATCTAGCTGTTCAAAAATTGAAAAATGTCCAAAGACATTTCACAAAAACTCCCTATTTCCGACTCTTTCAACTACTTCCTACTCAACAAGATGCCAGCTAACGAAGCTAAAATTTCTTTTGGGTCAGGAGACTTGAAGCAGGCTTTTGTCTCCCTTTTCCGACCAAATAATAGTTCAACTCTCCCCAAGCTTTCTGTCATTACCCCCCGTTAGTCTTCCTTATAACCTAAGAAATTCTGCACTAATGATACCTCCCCTGCATCCTCCGTTTAAACGCTCTCTTCTTTGCTTCTAGGTATAGTTTTCTTTGGAATAACTTGCCAATTGAAATTAGGGTCGTTAACTAGTCTATCTGCATTCAAGCGAAGACTGTCCATTTATCTTAACACTGATTCTATTAACCTTTTTATTTTTCCTCATCTTTTTCCCAGTAGCTTTCCCCATGACTCGGAGAAAGGACCATCGGGAATTTGAGTAACCCTCTTGAAACTATATTTACGCTACCTCGAGACGCCCATGAACTATAATGTCTCCTTATATCACCCGTCCTCCAAAACGATGACGTCATTCGGACGTTCAAATTTTGGTGGTCCACAGTCTTAAATGCTGCGGTTTCTTTTGGATACTTACCATCATCAGAATTCAATTCTGGATCCTATGATGCTGAGGACTTAAGTTCATTGACGCATTTTTCGTGAGATTCTGTTTCATACGCCTAAGTGATGAAGAACGAATCACCCTCGACGTTTCATTATCTCATTCTGAAATGCTACTGCAGTATTACCCTATTCTACCACCTGACTATTTTTTTCCTAAGCAGTTTTTTTCTCCTACCTTCTATTCGAAAAATGAAGGCCTATTGAACTCTGCCTCCATTTTTCATGGTAGGAGTTTTTTTTCACTGCCTATTTTTTCTAGTTCACCATTAATTTTAAAACATTGCTAACTGTTGACATAGCAGGACAAGTTATGAATTTGTACATTTTATCTGCATACATTGTCATAACTTTATTTCGTTACTAATGTTTGCTTAGACAGTACCTTCCCGGTGCTAACCAAATATAAATTCTAAATTCTAAAAAAAAATTCTAAATTGGCTGAGATGGAACATCTGCGGGGTCATCCTTTTTAATTACAGAGGAAATTGGTCCACACGGACGTCCGTCTGAACGCCTTTTCGCAGAGGGTCGTTGGTGCATGGAACGGACTCCCTGATGAGGTGGTCCTTTCAGAAACTGTTGACACATTTAAATGCAAACTGAATACTCGATAAAACTATTATTATCATTATTATCTGATGTTTAATCTATCAATGACTTCTCATTATGTGCGAAAATAAGTTATCGATGTTCAGCAATTGGTTTTCAAAGACGTTAACTCCATCAACCAGATATTTTTCTTTGGACAGCCTTCTATTTGAGGGAAAATAAAGCTAATGAAGGGTACAACAAGTATGTTTTTATATACGACTGAGGCTTTTTGCAGTTTAGTTCGAAAAACAAAGAAAGAAAGAAGCTGTTAGTAAGATTATTTTCCTTCTTGCGAAGAAAAAACGAGAGACCAGTGAAATTAAAATAGTGTACAATTTAACAGTATAGGAAGTTACGTTTGAGCTATAAAGTAAATCATTCCAGTCATCGAACCTTACATGTATCCAGAGGTAATTCGGACAGGCTGATTGAAAATCGAGAAGGTATATTTTAAGACAAATATACTTCTTTCCTCGCGATTGGGCCCAGAAATGACAAAGCTAGGCAAACCATGCAGAAAATTATGCCAACATTGCTTAGTTCTTGAATAGGAAATTTGATGGCTTGGCTCCACGTGCTGACATCAACGGTTTCGACTAAGACCTTAAACATTCTACGATCAGCATGTAAAAGTCAGCAGACTTCAGGAACGTTTAAGTCACCAGAGGTTCAAATTGACTGCGACATGAAATTTTTGCGACAGCAAGACGTCAAAATCAGCACTGGTGTAGGGTGGAAGATAGAAACAGCGAACAATATATACAAATGTATTCATTATTATAGACGCCAGGAGTTACCTTGTACTTCAGAAATATGTGGAAGGCCCAGTGGTATAAATTTAATTTTTTGTTTCACGTAAATTATGTTTCTTTACTACGACTGCCTTGGTTATATTTTTTAACTAATTTGTAGCCATTCAGAGAGGAGAGAGAGAGAGAGGTGTCACTCACAACAGACTTCTCCCCGTATCAGTAACATGAACAGTGTTGAGATAATGGACAATGAAGTGAAGGCATCTTATCCCGTAAGGACCTATTATTGAGAATGAAAAATTTGAGAAGGTGAATTTTTCGTTTCTGAAGAGACGGAATGAAGTCACTTTGTGGTTAAATGTCCATGTACAATGGGGAACTTATTCGACCATCTGATTTCAAAGAACTTTTTGTAATCTAAAGTGCCGCAGTCGAATGTGAAGATGTGGAGTTTGGAGAAGGAGGGAAGTATAGAAGAAGGTGTTGAGTTACAGGTAAATGCGCGGGGATCTCCTGCAGACATTCCGCATTGTGAAGGGATTTGATTGCGGCCTGGAATTCTCGGACTTCTTTGAATTTGCTGCCACAACCCATCTCTAAGGTCAGCCATTGAAACTGCGCATCCAGCAGGCTAGACTGGATTTGCGCAAGTTCTCCTTCTCTGTTAGAGTGATCAAACCATGGAATGCTCTCCCTTTAGACCTTGTGACATCACCATCGCTGGAAACCTTTAAAAGGAACCTTGACAGTTTTTTGTTCCAAAATGAGCCGGAGCGATGAGTGATTTAACTTATTCTTCGAGAGTCACGCACCACTTGTCCTTTTTTAAGATCACCTTTGAACGTTTTCAACCCACATGGTTTCACTTTACACCGCACTTAATTTCACTTTACAACTAGAATACTCAAAGGCCCGAGCCTATTTCTCTAAATAAATGGAATTGAATTGAATTGAGCATTAAGCCAACTGTTTTTGCACCTTGATCCCCTATTTAGGGTACTGCGCGTTATTTCCTTCATAGTGAAACTGAGAACCAAGAAAATTTCATTGCTCAAGAGAATAATTGGTGTTGAATGTCCAGTAGTAATGTGGCTTTGAAGGGAGTGTTCTGGAGGACGGGAACTCCCTCCTCCGTTCTTGGACAAGGATATTCACATATATAGTTCAACTGCTTCAGCCACTAACGCTATCAGTGGCATGTCGTCCACTTAACCAGGAGCTTGAGCCTGATCTTCGTCTCGTACCTGAATTGTGCAACGCCAGTCAGAAGAACGGGGTTATCATCTTTGGTGATTTTGATGTTCGTGGTATAGAATGGCAAACCTGAACCACGCAGGTTCTACCAGACAACTTTAATAATAAATTGCTACAATGGGCGACGAAAAAGGTTCTCTGTCATAAAGGTACTTTCGGCACACTGACTAGGTTGGGAAAACAGTTAACCTGTTTTGAGCTTGTCTTTTCCCGGGAGGATGAGGACGTGCTCCAACAAATGGAGTCAAACGATCTGATTGAACGCTTTTGTCCACTGAAGGTGCAAAAAATACAAGTCGCCCCACCCGGTTAACAAGAGAACTTAACAGGCAGTTAAAGAAGAAGAATAAACAATTGAAGGTATTCAGGCAAACAGGGTCAGCAGAGCATCTTAAGGAATTTCGTCATCAAAGAAATGCTGTCAAAAAATGATTCGTCGGGCAAGGAAGAACTATGAATCAAGAAGTATTTAACAGGCTGAATATAAACCAAAATTTTTATTCCATTATATCAATAGTCGATCAAAAAACAAGGAACCAGTCGCAGTACTTATGGGTGGCAATGGTGGAGAAGTCGTTGAAAATTGCAAGAAAGCCGAGCACTTGGGTCGGTTGTTTGCCTAAGTATTCACTAGAGAATCGAAACTTCAGCTTTACCACGTCAACAGTGCTGTTATAGATGCCGGTACAGTGCTTGAATATATACTCTACCCGGAACCTCTCGTAGAATGAGAACTGCGAAATCTGAAAGAAGCGAAGTCATCAGGTCTGGACGATTTACCGGCAAAGTCCTTGAAAGAACTGGACGGCGAACTCTCCAAACCACTAGCGCATATATTCAATTGGTCATTTGAATCTGGTAAACTGCCATCCAAATGAAAAGCAGCAAATATATACCCCACATATAAGAGTGGGTTTAGATATAATGTAAACAATCATCGGCCTATCAGCCTTACCTCCATTTACTGTAAAGTACTGGAATCAATAATCAAGAAGGTGACCGCGAAGTTCCTTGAGGAAAACGGATCACTCTCAGGGCTCCAGCATGGCTTCAGACAGAATCGCTCCTGTCTTTCCAGTTTTTTTCTCTCCACAGAGCAGTAAACTCGCGCATTGGACGAAGATGGTAGGGTTGGCATTATCTACACTGATTTCAAGAAGGCGTTTGACGGTGTCCCACACAAACTTCTCATCTACAAATTATCTGAAATTGGCATAAAAGTAATGCTGCTGAGATGGATCCCAGACTTTCTTACAGGAAGATTGCAAACTGTGTGCTTCGATACCTCGAAGTCAACACCTACTCCTACACCTTAGTGGTGTCCCTCAAGGCTCGGTCTTAGGGCGGTAACTCTTCTCAGCGTGCATCAACAACTGTGTCGATGACCTGCGTTGCAGCGCCATCATGTCTGCAGACGAGGTTAAAATTTTGGAGTGTCATCAGATTTGATCCCAATAGACACGCACTTCAAGAGGATCTCAACCGTTTTAGCAACTGGCCTGCTCATTAGCTCTTAAATGTTAACGTTGGGAAGTGTGTGGTCCTAAGACTGCGTACCAGAAGGACCAGTGAGGAGGATGATTCCTACCAATAAATTCTTCATGGACAGCCCCTTTCAATTGTAGAGGAAAAGAAGGATCTCGGTGTTATAATAAACTCCTCACTTAAACCATCTTCTAAGTGTGCAAAGACAGCTAAACGCGCGACACAGGTATCATTTGCACTCAGACGTGGATTTGTGCAGAGAGATAAGGAACTTTTTCGAAAAACCTACGAAAATTTTTATCAACCTCGCTTTGAGAATGCCGCCCAGGCGTAGCGTTCTTGATTTAAGAAGGATTATCTACAGCTGGAACGAGTGCAGTCGAGGGCTTCGCAGCTGGTCAAGAAACGTAATAATATGCCTTACGAATCCGACTGGTTGAACATGATTTGTTCCCTCTCAATTACAGGCAACTACGGGGTAACCGTATCCAAACCTACTGGATTGTCAGTGGCCGCGAGTGTGCCATAGAATTTGCTGACTTCTTCAAATTGGCTGAGATGGAACGTCTGCGGGGTCATCTCTTTAAACTGCAGAGGAATTTGGTCCACACGGAAGTCCATCGGAACGCCTTTTGCATAAGGTTTTTGGAGCATAGAACGGACTCCCTGATGAGGTGGTTCTTTCAGAATCTGTTGACACATTTCACTACAAACTAGATACTCATTTGCTGAGAAACTATTGTACATATAATGAAGATTGTCAGTAGCACCAGCTTGAGCCCGTCCCACATATTTTGATGACTTAACATTTGAATTTGTCAGATTTATCGTTGTAAAAGATTATATTATTGCTTTTTCGAATGTGAATAGGGAACTCAATGGCGAAAGCCTAATTCCCTCAATAAGGTGACTTAAAATGTCTTATATATAATCTCCAGCATCCAAAGCTATGTAAAATTATGATGCGATTGCTGTAAGTATATTAAATTATTTTGATACTTTTAGATCAGTTTAAAAATTTAACGGAAGATAGTATAAGTAAAGTTCATTACTTTACCTTAACGAATGAAACGAGCACACCGCTGATATTTATTTGTTTTACTTCACCATAAATGTGTGAGCTGATGTTGAGAAATTGATAGGCGATTGCGTTCTGTTAAATTTTCCGTCTGGAAAACCATCGGAAAAATACGCAAACCTGTCCAAAAAATACTTTACAAGGGTCTCGGTCGTTTTTTTTGCTTGCAAGACCTCAGCAAAAATCATGTCCCCCGACCGAACCGTTGTGTGCACTCTCCATTTTTTTCTGAGCTGCACAGTGCTGTGCTAGTGTTAAGAAAAAATCATTTTGATGCTTTTTTGATGTTTGGAAGCAAGTGATAACAAGAATTTCATGCGATAAACCCCTAAGTCATTTTGAAATGCTGTTTAATTGGTATACATTCCTTTCCGAAACTGGTGCTGAGATCGCGCCCGCTCACCTCTTCAAACATGTTGAAAAAAGTATCGAGCCTACATTTTTGATTGGCCATACCCTGGAAGTAGAACTTAGCGTGTGCAAATCCTTAGATCACAATCTTCTGCCCTCTTGTACACGTTGCTGGCCATGCGAAGTCCTCTTTTCCACAGACAAAACATTATTTCTACGATGGTGTGTCCCCTTCGAGACCCGCTTCCCATTGTTAAAAAATAATGAAAACAGGGATCAAAAAGGGAGCATACCGGAACGTAGAATTATCCAAAGAAGACCCACTCCTCTCCTTCTGGGTTCCAGTGAATGATCAAACGTGGTTAAAAATCCATCCAATGGGCTGGTCCGAAGAGAATAATCTCCCCTGGCATATGCCTTTTTCTGATCTGAAGTCAGTTACGAAATACGCTCAAGAGACTAGTCTTAGCCCCGGAAGTATGTGGCACAACACCAAGTGGGGCAGGTCTCTTCTCCGATCGTGCGTCCCTCGCTCGGTGTTTGAAGCACGGTGCTTCTGTCTCTATGGCCTAATACAAGTTGGAGGTTTTCTAGAATGTGAACATCAAGACAACCCTATGGTCGTTTGGCCAGTTAAGGTATGTTTTGTAAACGCTCTCTTTATTCTTAGGTACTTAACAATTGTGGCGGTCGGATCTCCGTTTCTTGGCTAGCTTCCAATCCTGTCGACGCCATCAGTCAAAGAGGTGACACCTGTTCTTTCAAAGGCACAAAGGATCCGGCCGAATCTTCCACATTTACTTTGCACTTTTTAAATCCGCGCTTTCATCAGATCGGCTGGGGCTTTTCTAAGGGTTACTTGTACAGACCCCCAGCTAGCTTCCATTTTCCGGATCCCGTTGAAGTTAATGAAGATTTTTTTCGAAACCTTGGCCATGCATTCCATTTTGAAAAAACTGAAGATTCTCCCGTTTCCAATGGATATGATGCAAATTGCTACCCGTTTTCTCCTGATCCCCCCAAACATACAATGCGTGAGGGTTTAAAGTTGGAAGCTCTGCACTTCTCTCGACCTTACGGAGCCTTTCCTGCCACGATCACTCAGGTACTTAAATACATATATACTTCTTACCATTTGTATCTTTATCATAGGTGCTTTCTGATCGTTATTTTATTGTGAAATTTGATAACTTACAAGGCTCAAATGCAATCACACGCACTGCTCCTAATGAGCTTCCCTCAAAAAAAGCTGAAGGCCAGTATTCTCCGTCTGCTCAAGAGCCGGTTTGCTTTGTCGCTCATCTGGGCATGCCTCATATAATGCCTCCGACAGTCAGCCAATATCACGGCTTACACCTTTTTCCTCCAAATGGCTGGCCGTCCGACAAACCATTTACTTGGCACAATTATCTCAGTTTTATGACTGAAAGCTCGCGATTTAATGACTCTGATAGCTGCATACATCCGCGAAATTCGGCGAATGATGGGGAGACAGACTTTCGCACGCTCAATGAAAACTTTTTGATTAATTTCCTTTCTGCACCAATTAGCAAGTGCTTTGGTCAACGATGTCAATCCCCACTGCTTTCTGAGCGTGTTAGTGGATTACCAGACTCTGCTTCGGATTCTTGTTTGTATGCACGTAACTCTGGCTCTGTGAAGTCGTCCATAATGCAGGACCGAATTCCAGCAGAAGATGATCCATTATTCCATGAATTGAGCTATTCCAAGGAATCACTTGGCCAAACTCCACAGACTGGCCATGCCCCACTTAAAGACTTTTTCGTGGGCATGAAGTTGGAATGTGCCTTGCCCTCACATGTGTGGGAATATTTGGTCAGGAATGGGGCTTCCATGAAATTTGGCGGTCCTCCCCTCTGCAGCGCAACTATAATTCGTGTACAGGCTGGTTTGCTTTGGCTTATAATGGACCTTCCGCATTGTTTATTCTCCATTGATGGCTCTTTTGTCAAAGGCCTGCGGCTCGACTCACCAATTTTAATAGAATGTTTCTCGACCGAAATATATCCGCTGGGTTGGAGTTCCACGTTTGGCCACCCTTTCATTCCACCATCGTCATACTTTGACCCCCATGACCTCAGCTTACCTCAGCTAAATGGATTTTTTTCATTCTAAAATGAGTGTCTGGCCAATTTTACCAAAGCCGGAGGAAGTTTCCACGCGTCGTCCGGGATCTGCATATCAAACCTCTTTCAACTCTACGGGAACAATTGACATTTCTGGACTGTATGAAGGCTCGGAGTATTGCCCCGCTATATACATTAACTCATCTTGCTATATTGGACCATACTTGTGCAAAGTAAGTGAAATTGTTACTATCGAGTTATTTTGCCTCCCTGTAATTTCCGTCATTTTTCCTTCGTTTTGAGGTGCCAGTTATTTACAATCTTTTATAAACTATGAATTTTCGCGATTATTATAAGCGGTTGTCAGGCAAAAATTACCCATTTTTGCAGTGGAGGACATTGGACACTCTTGCTTTATAAATTGCCCTAGACTCCGTCGCCACGATTAGCAATTTTATGTAAACATAATACCCTACTACATTAAAGGTAGTAGGTAGAATTTCCGGATGCCACGAAACTTATGCGCCTTATCTGGCCGTTTGCCGTCCTACAAGTATGATGCTGGTATCTCCCTTCAAAACGAAGAGCATATTACTTCCTCTCCTACTTTATAACTCAACTTTCTGTAAGATTTTTCAAATGTTGCTTGTCACTGAAGTGTTGTTACCCTTCAACCTATGTCTCCCTTGAATGCTCTTACCAGAGCAACTTTGCTTGGTCCGGCAGGTCTCCACCGTTTTGTGGTGTGGAAAACGTTCAAAAGCTTGCAACATCTTTATGGACACTTGGGAATAGTTCCTGTTGATAAGTGGTTAATTTGAGAGACCATGGCCTTCCAATGCATTACCTCATTCACTCGGACACAAATTAACTTATGGTTCAAATTGTCCTCAATCGGGTACTCATCGTTATAAGTGCCCCAGACTGCACAACGTCCTCAAGTTTTGACTATTTCTAACCATTCACAGTGTGATCTTTCCCAAGTCCATTGAAAGCGCTGCTTAAAAACTATGTTGCCTCCTGCTACTCGGTTTACTGCTACCAATGCTTCCCCTCCGCTCGTCGAAAGGAGCCTTTTTCGTTCTAAATAACAAAGAAAGTTAAGTTTACTCACGGCTTGGCTTTATAATAACGCTTGTAGCATACTTGCTTGAAAATGACTGTTGCTGGGATTTAGTGTGTTGTGAACATGGAGACACAAGCATTGGAACAAGAGTTTTATTAGCCTGACGTTTCGGATTCTCACTTGAATCCATCATCAAAGACAGAGTCAGATAAGGGTATTGGATCCCCCAGGTTTTGTAGCATTTATAGGAGGTAGTTGCTAGGCCACTAAATGCCTATCAAAATTGGCAGTTCCCGAGTGCATCGCGGATAGTTGCAGGTGCTGTGATAGTTGTCTGACCAGTCAGCTGTTGCAGTATACAATTGCCATTACGTTGCTGTGTGCCAGCGTGCTTGTCAAGATTATCGGTTCCGACGCTCATCGCACGTGGTTGTATGTGGTGCGATGATGGCTCGCAGTCTAGTTGCTGACGGCCGGATTTCGTCATCCGTTTGAGCTCTTGGATAATTTAGCTCGCCGACATTGGCACCAGGAACAGTGGCCATCCGCGCGTTCTCCGTGTGGCTAACTACTTTGCCCAGGCAAAGTCTCATTACCGAATATGAAGCAGGCAGATCGTTGCGCTTGTTCCTTGATTGAGAGCAAAAACCATGTCTCGAGCAGTTCGCAGCTCACGCGGTTGTCGCCTCTAGCGAGAACTTTGGATTCATCAAACTGGAATGTGACCGGGTCTCGTAGAATGAGCTGCGACTTGGGAGCTGGCGTCGTTCCTCCTCACTGCTGCTGTGTGCTCGGCCATTCGAGTTCGGAGTAGTTTCTCCAACATAGTTGTTTTGTCCTCAACCGCACTAGACCCGATAAACGGCCCCAGATGTTTCTTGTCGTGGCAGTGAGTCTCTTGGCCTCATGATCTGTCACCTTTTGGTTGCCTCCGGTCTGTGTGCAACTCCAACGCACAGGGGTGTGAGAAGGCGACTGACGGCTTCCGATACATTCTTCACGTACGGTATAGCTCGCCAAAATTTGGGGCCGGTTGGATTTGGTCTGTCATCTCGTTTTCATACAGGCACTGGTTTACGAAGTTGCGCGGGTAGCCAGTTTCTTTAAACACCCGTCGAACATATTGTAAGTCGGCAACCTTGTCTTTCGGTTCACTGCAGTGTGTCTGCTCACGCTGGTTTAGTGCCCTTACACAACTGCGTTTGTGGCTCATTGGGTGGTTTATGCCCGTAACTCAGTATTTGCGTAGTGTTTGTCACCTTCCTGAATACTTTGGTTTTTAGGCCACCACACTCTTTATGGCAGAGTAGGACATCAAGAAAGGTCAGCTGGTTGTTTTCCTCTTCCTCCATCGTAAATTGTATGTCGGGAAATACAGCGTTAAAATGTTCTTGGAATTCAAGCACCTGAGCCCGTTTGATGACAACGACGGTGTCATCCACATGCGGAGTCCAGAATTTTGGTCTGTGGTGTCGGTGAACCAGTGACTCCAATCGTTATAGGTTGGCCTCAGCTATGAGTCCCGAAATCGGCGACACCATTGGCGTGCTTTTGACTTGCTCGTAGATTATTCTGTCAAACGTGAAGTACGTCTTAAGACAGAACTTCAGGAGTTTGAGGATTTGGGCGTGTCCGAGGCGAATCTCAGTTTCATCGTATTTGTCTCGTAGGAGAAATCCGATGGTTTCGACTGCCAGGTCCTGCGGAATAAAGTAAAAAGGGACGTGATATCAAAGTATACCATAACGTCACTTAGCAGTGTGCTTACCCATTTGAGTTTCACCAAGAATTGCTTTGACGAACTGACGGTAGTGTCGTAACTAGCGGTCAGGAATTTGAGACGCCGAAACGGTCACTTTGCCAATCCGTAAGTTGGAGCACTTTTGAGGGATATGCTGTGCCGGAGAGGACGCCCTCCTTGTGCACTTTAGGAAGGCCATAGAATTGGGTCAATGCCGTGTCCTGGGCTCTCGCCATGCGTCTGTCTACCGGCGATATTGCTCCCCTTCTCCCCCGTTTTCCAATGCAAACAACGTTCATTGATCTTGCGTACCAGTGTACCCGTAAAAACGCTGGTACGCTGCAAAACCTGGGGGACCCAATAACCTTATCCGACTCTGTCTCTGATGATGGATTCGATTGAGAATCCGAAACGTCAGGATAATAAAGCTCTTGCTCCAGTGACCGTGACCCCTTCGCGACTAATTTCTGGAAGTCGCCTCTTCGCTTCTATTAGCAAATTTGCAGTGAGTGCAAAATTAATATCAGGCGTTTTGCTTGATTGTTGCATTGTTGCTATCGGTATCAGATCTCCGTGCTCGTTCACTTAAAGTGTAACGAGTATTAATTCGTCATCTTTTGCAAGGTCTTATGGACCTTGCATCCCGACAGGTTTCTAACACCTGATTCTAATGTGCTATTTCACAGTCTTTTGTGCGCAATTTTACGTTAACTTTATTTCGCCATAACAGGTGGGTTGTGCGTTCCCTGACCTCGCTATCATCATTTGCATAGTCAGATCGTCAGAGGATCAGCCTTATCGGTCGCAGAGAGAGCTAATACAGTAAAACCTCTAAATACAGTTGGGTAGCATACCTAACCGGTAATGTTCATTTCGGTTGGGTTCGATAATGGTCTTCCACCATGATACTATCCGCTTTGCGTCTGCTTGCGGGGCTCGAGAGTGAACCCCAAAGTACAACAGTACGAGGGGGTCCCGTAACCGATCCTTGAGCGCCAATCTACCATTGGTAATATTCCCGATCGAAACCGACAGGACAAAGAATGCATGGCTCGATGGTTAGAGCTTTGGACTTCTAGCCAACAGATCGCGAGTTCGATCCGGATCGAAATCTTGACCTAGGGCCAGGTGTGTCAACACCACGGGTTGGATATGCCCGGCCGATGACGGCGAATAAGCCAGAAATGGTCGTCCCAGTCTTGTTGTCTTTGTCTGTAAAAAATTATCAAATTTTGATTACTGTTTGCCATGCCACTGCTTGCATGCGCTGTAGACTCGGCTTCAAGGTCAAGTGGGAATATCCATTTTCGTCTAGAAACCAGGATGGATCGGTGTACGCCAATATAATGCGACCATGTACTCTCGATCTCAGCCACATGACGCAATTCCATTATTTCCGGGGTGTTTTTTCTCCTTATCCAATATATTTCACCCACTATGTGGATTTTGGGACTCGTGAGGTGCTGAGCATTCTCGCTCTAAAAGTTTTTCGAATATTTTACCTACACAGGAATTGGGCAGCTAACATTACATTTCGACCTTTACGATGGACTATGTCTACCATGTGCCTGGCAGAATAGCGGATGCAGGGACGGTGACTTTCGCGTGTGGCTCGAGAGTGAGCCTCAAGGCAGAGCGGGACGAGTGAATTCGGTTAACGATCTGTGAGCGTTCATTAGCGAATGTCCACATTCCAGATCTAAGCTGGCAAGACAACGACCCCGTTGCTCAATGGTCAGAGCGTTGAAATTCTGATCAACAGGTCGCTAGTTCGAGCCTCGGGTGGGGTACCGCCTGGGGTTGGGTACAACTGGCTGCTGACGGCTAATGAGTCAGACATAGCCATTCCAATGTCCCTCGTCTTCTTCGGAATTGTTAATCTGCCCCTGCTACTACTAACCGCCGTGCTGTTGGTGGCGGGGCTCGAGAATGACCCCCAAGGCAGAACGGGACGAGTTAGTTCCGTTAACGATCGATGAGCGTTTGTCAGCGAATAGTTTGTAGTGACAATAGATTTGAGTGGCATCTATCACACTCTTCTCCCCCCACCCGCCTAAGGCTGGTTTCAAGACAGAATTAAGATGACTAGAGGTGGAATCAAATGCGATGGCAGACAAAGCTTGTCAGCTCGTCTTCGCGTGCTACACGTTCCTAGTCCACGCGAATGGATTCGGTTTTTACGGAAGTAAGAAGTTGGCGGCTCGGATCCTATCTGAAGTGGAGTATCGTAGATACCACATTGAGGAACCATTGCAACCCCATTCTCCGTCCTGAGATAAAGACCGAATTATTTAATCAGTTGGCAACCCTCCAAGTCCCGGTTTTTGCTCACCGTGATGGTTTAAAAGCGCGTTTAGTTGTTTCTAGTAGGGAACATGCATTCAGTTCCGTGGAGACGGAGTCCCTAAAGTTAACCTCGCTCTACTCCGTCTCCGGCTCTGACTCGGTCAGTCATCTGTTGCTGGGGTTCGACCTAGTGGCTGACAGATGTATACAGCAATTTATGGGCTTTGAAAATGCTGAGCATGCTCGCTTTGAACTTTATGATCGTTTGTGGAATGTTTTGCCTACACCGGCAGATAAAAATAGTTGGTCGGCAGCAATTTATATTTTAGCTCTTCACTTTAAATTTTTAAAATGTATCCTTTTCTTTTTAAGCGAAGCCTTCATTCAGACCACGTGATATTTACATTGGGCCAGGTCAAAGCACGACAGGCGTTATTACGGATTGTAAAACTGACAAATGCTACACGAGGGAGGTGTGGTGACAGGCCTATGTGCCGGCTCGCCCCGCGCCAACCACCCACGTTCGATCTTGCCTCCAAATTTTTCTGAATGTATCTTGACACCAGTTTAAAGTGAGGGAGGAGAAGACGTAGTAGATGCTGCGAACATCTACCATCACGATACACCGCACCGTCCCTGCACCCACCCGATTTAGACACAGGTTGAACATCGTTGGAATCGACGGTCGAACTGTTGATGCTGTGAGTGGTGGCGGTAGTTCTTTGTAGTGTGGGAGGCGGTTTGGTCGTGTTGAAATTATAACGATTCTTCCGGAGATATTCATCAAAACCAGTCTGTGCCCGCAATATCCGTCGATAGTGTAGTCTTGCATCGTTGGTCCGTGACACTTCGTTCTTTCGCATTTTCCGTCTTTGCCCCCGCTATCAGGTTAGCTTCAGTTTGCTTCGGTTCTTGTGGCAGTATGCTAGAAATCTCCTCCCATTTCTCAAGGTTTACTTGCGAGTGATTGAGAGAGGTTGTCGGGGTATCCTTGTGCCGACAATTTTGACTGGCTTGTCTTCAAGCGCCCGTAGCGACGTCGCCGTATACTGATCGCTTAATCAGGCGCTCATCATCCATCCTCACGAAATGCCAGCTCTATTGCAGTTGCATTTTCGTCATGGCAGAGGTGGTGAGGACACCGGTTCTTGCCAGCATCTCGATGCCCTACATCCTTATTTGCCTGGCTTTCGTAAACTTTCCGTGCCTGCATCCTGTACAAGAGCTTAGTCAGTAAAACGGCTTGAACATCCGCAATTGTGGTCTACTGAGGGCCTGGCTGACTTCAAAGGTCCGCTTGGCAATTTCTTAATCGCTCTAAGTTCTTTGTAGGCCTAGCATGGCGCTGGTTGATAAATGACCCCTGTCAAACCGCCAAGTCAAAGTTTCTGCAGTCGGCCGTAGTCCATTGTTTGAATAACGGTCATTGTATCTTCGCAGCGAAGCTGAAAGCATGTATTGGTGACAGACAACCGGTTTTGGTCAACGATGCGTGAAAACTTTCAACATCTTCGTTTTTAAAGCCAAGCCCAAGCCACCAATAAAGTCGTCGTCTATGGGGCCGCCTGGTCCGGTCCGATCATTCAAGCCTTCAACAAAAAGGGGATCATTTCAACCAACCATTGCATCTGTCAATAAAATGATTCTTTACCGTACTCCTCCTTGTCAGTATTTGAGTCAGAAGTCTGTAACCAAGTAAGCCTGTTTTATGGCGGTTTACAATCTCCATGTCACAATGTCATTGCCAAGCTTGACGATATTTTTGTTTACTGTCCATTTGCCAGACCTCAACCGTCTGCGTCTTGGTAGTACTGTCGCTATTGATCCGCGAATGCTTACATTTCAGGCTCAAGATACTGCTTCCCTAGTAGCTAACCTTCACCGAACGCCGTTTCGTTGTCTACTACCCGCCGATTTCCCGAGTACGCAGGCGCTATTTAAACGAGTAAACGTGTCATTTGGCGTAGACCTCATACGTTGGTGACGTTCGAAAACGAACAGTTTTATTTGTTCTCTGCGCCGAACGGCCCCGTCAGCTATGCTTACGGCCACCTCAGTGCTGACAAACTGACCGTGGTCGCACGTCGCCGTGATCAATGTTTTTTTCCAGCCTATGGCTTCCCATGAAAACCACTAATGAGACGGTGCGGCATCATTGTGTCTTGAGAAAACTGCACTCCGCCGATTTCTACTAATCTTATGTTGGTACCGACACACTAGTACTGTGAGATGATTACACAAGCATGCAGGGACCAGACCGTTGCTGATGACAAAAGTTCGGCCCTTCTTCTGCCCCTCTTCCAGAAGACTGATAAGACAAAATACAAGAACTTTCGCCGCACGAGTCTCCTCGACGTAATTGCAAAGGTCTTTGCTATCCTCGTTATCAGCCGGCTTCAGGGTGTGCGTGAGTGAAGGAGGAGATGCAGCCCAAATCATCACTGTGATCGGGGCTTGTTATGTTCTACCATTACTCCTGTTCCGACTCGGGAGGACCTCTCCTAACTTTGCGATATTTGGTCGGACATTCCACCGCATTACACCCCGTCGCCCATTCCATTTAACTGTATCTTTGAATGGAGGCCCGAAAGGGCTCTACACTCTGGCAAATCCGAAAGCCGACTAAATAATTTCGACTACCTCGACAATTTCGCCATGCGGACATTAAGTAACAATGTTCCACACAATGTGCAGTGCCTTAAGGCAGCTAGTTGACTCATAAATAATGAAAACGAAATTGCTCTTTCGCACTGCATCCCTGAACAGAAGACGGTGTTCTACGTGCTGTACAACTGCCCGCTTGAAGAACTAGGCGGTGTTAAATGCCATAAATGACTAAGAGTGATAGCGCCATCGTCGTCTTAGTAGATTTAACTCACAGGGTTTTCGGAAGCCTTCAAATGAGCGTATGGGTCCGTCACGATATTCCGCGTGCACTGGGCATCGGTCTAGTCAGTTCTTATGTGTGGATGCGAGTGCTGAACTTTGGGCGTGCCAGGCAAGAAAAAATGGTGGCACCTAGTCATCCTTGACTGAGAACCATCCTCTGGGTAAACTACGCTGACTTTATTTCAAACGAGACGGTTTGCAATGATTGTGCATGGACTCTGGAAATATCGATATCCAAGAAAAGACGCTAGTGATGGTTTGTGTGCGTTTGTCGGCCTCCGTACAAAGAATATAAGGGGGTTGCCCTGAATTCGACACCCCTCCGACTGATTTGGAGCCGACAAAGAGGAGTTCATCTGCAGATGCAGTCCTTTGGGTTGCGATGGTTCTTTGAAATTCACTATTCGGTCTTCGTCGGGCTCACTAAGTATGTTACACTAATCGTTGTGCGTAAAGCAATTCCATTCGCGACATCATAAAGGCCAGCTAGACCAGGCATTATCAAAACCACATCAGAGGCCAATAAATGGGTGTATTTGGCATTTCGTACTTGCAAGTGGTGCTTATTTATGTGTGTTACTACCAGCCAAACGTCTTTTTTACGTCGCTTCTATACCACATCTTGCCAGAAAACACCACGACTCCAATTGCCACCGTTCCAAGAGACTTGTATACCTAATTTTGGGAAAAGTTGAAGTGGGCAGTTATCTTAGCCCGAGCGTTTGCTTTATTAAGCCTTGCTATGCCTTTACTCCCAAAGAACCTGATCAAATGTAATCTTGGGGTCGATGTGCGCCTAGAATTATGCAATGTTCATGCCCAACCGGCTCTCTGTCAATTTGTCCTGTCATGTAGCTGATGGTAGGGCACCAGTTAGAACGTCAATTCACTGAGACAGGCTGTGGAATGGGCAACTGTGTTTAGGATGAGCGTTTCGAAAACCTTGTTCTAAAGGGGGAGATCCATCCAAGCCATGAGCAGGAGGGATTGCCTCCCGACTAAACCTACTGCCAAGCGCCCCCAAGAATAAGAGCATTCAGTAGCACTGCATATTATCAATGGTCTCTTGCCTCGTTCGATTGGACTAACTGCTAGGCCTACTCCGCGCTCTGGTAAATCGGGGTTAGCAGGACTCTTCTTGCACTTAAGTAGCATGATATGGCTCTACTTATGGGATCCTGTCATTTCGACCCCTATTCTAGATATTCTGGTGCAAACATGATGTTGATTTTATCTAAACTCTCATCGTTACCCTGTAAATCCTGCTACTTCGAAGTTTTTCAACTGATGGCTGCCTCTCCACGAACTGAATAAATTCACCTCTCATATTTATATTTGCTAGGCATGTTCCCTGTTCCACATACAGTTATGATCCCTCAGCAGCCAACAGTATCGCGAGTGCTGACGCTAAGTAAGCTCGTGCAAACTTACTTAACCATTCGGTCTCTTTTATTCTCTCACATCGCCATGGCACTAAGGACTGGGGTAATAGCTTTTCCGTGTTACGTTCCCTGAAGGTATTATCTTTGGAAACCATATGCTGCTTTTATGGCAAAAATACGCATATTAATGTCAACTTAGGACTCTGATTGAGGCGGACACCTGTACAATGGCATGTGGTGAGGGAATGATTTAAATTAGTGGTAATTTTTGGCATCTGCAGGAGCGTTGATCTATCGTGACTAATACGTTTAGTAAAATTCATGTGAACTCCAAATTGGAGGCGTGTTTAGATTAAGCAGTGAGCTCTGGGGAGCAGGGAAATACTGAGTGAAAGGTGCACTGGAGAGAGGTCCCAGTATTCACGTTTCAGGTTAGGTATTCTGGAAAAACATTGCTGCCCTAAGGGATCATGAACAGAGAGGCCAGGACAAATTTATTGTTAGAATGCTTTTAGCGGAGCGCGATGGGAAAAATCTGTACAGATCCAACAGATGAAGCGTGTGCCTTTTGGGTAATGAGTCCTGACAGTTCTATTCGGTCTCAGCTGGGCCACAGAGGCAAGGAGAGCGTAGTAAATGTGCACGTTTTGAAGAATATCTAAGGTGAAACCGGTGAGGGATGAGCTCAGGGGCTTCCATCTACCAGAATAGGATTCTGATGAGTGCGGGCTACAAGCAAAACCAAGGTGGCGCAACAAGTAAGCACAACTAAACCGGGTCTCTTTGTCAATTGTGGAAAATACCGTGCTCTGTGTGGACCATAATGTCTTCACTGCGAAACCCGATTTCTGCTGAGATAATGGGACAAAAGAAAGCGAAAACAGTGCAGCATTTGCTCACTGGCAAAGAAAATTGGGTGGCGACTTGTACTTGGGGCGGCTGTGATCATGCCGTATCTAGCCAGTCTGCGTGATGTCACGCATTGTACCTATCCACGCGTGACCGTTTGTGACAGCGGATCTGGACAGCTCAACTCACTCTCTTCTCCAGCGATGGAGACCGAATACTGAAGGTCCGAAAACTGCTCTATGTCTTCACGAACCGTGTCGAACTAGGTTTTTTCGTTGAAGTCCTCTTCGATGTCTCCAGGTAGGCAACGGCGCCGGATTGAGGACAGCATAACTGAGCTCAAGAAATGACGACCCCCTAGATGCAAGGGTGTGAGGGCATTGATTCGGACATTGTGCTCAAATCTCGTCCATCTTTTAGCTGTTTGGCGTTCGACTTACCCAGTGTTTCAGTTGGTTATTTTGCTGAGAACCCACTGTTCGGTAAGACATTTATGATAGGTCCGCTGTCACGTCTAGTAACATTCTGAGGCATTGTGCAACAGGATATCTACCCAATCACGGGGGTACGATGGCACGCAATTCTCTGCGTTTCCTACCTTTTAGCTGCCGTCTCCCTGTCAACTTCAGTTAGGTCTCCGACGTGATTGTTTGTTTCCATGTCGCTTAACTAAGAGTGATCATGGGATTTTATTATTTTACTGACTGAACTTCCATAACCCTTGTCAAAACACCTGTCAACCTGGTTTCACCAACTGGCATTGTTGCTAAAGCGTCTATTCATCAAAGCTAGGTTCAGCCTCATAGCGTTAATTTCCGATTTTCGGACTTCATGTTAATAAGGATACGAGCTGTTCGAATTCAATTTTATGCTCATCTCGATTACGCTTAAATGCACATACTTGCGCAAACTGAAGTAGTCCTTTTCAGTATCGTTTACCCTCATCAGCTAGCCTCGGTCTGACCCTGGTCGATGTGGGTGGAACTTAGAAATTCGACCCAATCACTTCAAAAACATGATAATCGGGCACAGATTAGCGTCCTCTCTTCTTGCAAACAGATAGAACCACGCCGACCGTTATGCCATGCGACGGTTTGTGGGAAGTGGGCGGTGTGGGCAGGGGTTGGTGGTCCGATCCACAGCCTAGCTGCATGGGATGTTCTTTTTATTCTGCCGCCAACTCTTGCCTAACGCTAGTCTGCAGCTCTGAAAGGGCTCTCTTTACCGCAGCGACCGCTCTAAATGACTGTCGAGAGCAACGGACCTACCCTTTCCGTGACTAATGAATTTCTGCGTAAAATCTGTCCCTGACAGAATGATCAGCCGTCTCGTTATATGCGTCAACGGGGGCCTTACACCAAATTAGTCACAATGTCCTATCATTGCCAGTTATTTTTGACTAATCCTACCATTGCATTTTGATGGGCTTGGAAGGGAAAAATAAGACCGATGATGATAAAGTCTTCCGTATTCTAATCTAACCTGTACGCAAGCCATCTTTATAACATTGCCCCGGCGATAGTGGCCGTCTCCGACTACGGGGGGAGGAGTGACCTACCAGTAGTGACTTCTTTGACTAAGTTGACCTCACCTTATTATGATTAACCTTGCAGGCGAGTCTGGAGTCACTGCCACAGCAGTTCGGTCCGGGCCCAGTGGTACGCGTGCTACAGTATCTGCTCACACGTATCGTCAACGCAGCCTACAAACCGCTCCGTGTGCTGCGTTTGCTGGAGGCCGATTGGGCCAACAGTCTGATCCACGCCCTGCCCTCACCAGCCACTTCGGGCGCGCCCCTGCCGCCTTCCCTCCTCAGTGTGCTGGACAACGTGAAGCGGTATGGCAACCGGTGCCCCGCCTCGGCCAGTCTTAAGCACGCCCTCGCCGAGGTCGCGGAGCAGCGTCATGAGGCCATGTCCTTGGTGCTGCTGCGCGTGCGTTGTCCCCGACGTGGCATCAAGGTGGAGGCACCAGTGGAAGTCTGCTGCAAGCAGCGCGCTGTAGAAGAGTTCTGTCGTCAGGTTCGCCCCCCCCGCCTTCGTTTTCGACACCTTTGTTGTTTATTTTATTTCGCCTTCATCCCAGGCTCCTTTGTTTTGTGTTAGTAGTACATAACTTAAGCTCTGAAGTGGAACAACTGAGATTAGTCGCCTGAATCTAGTCGGCGCCGTGTTCGTTCTTCCCTTGCTGTTTGCACCGCGACTCATAAAAATTCGTCGGACCCCCTCACATTTCCTGCAAAATGGAGAGAGCGGTGTGGCTTTTATTTTGTTCGGCTGGACGGTGTCATCGACCAGCAGAACTAAATGTTGAAGAGAATTCAACCTGTGTGTGTGTGTGTGTGTGTGTGTGTGTGTGTGTGTGTGTGTGTGTGTGTGTTTGTGCCCCCTAAACGGGCCACGTGGTAGATGCGTTGGACCAACACGGGGGCCAAATTAGGGCACGGCATGCGTTATTCGGGTTGCGCTCCCATAACAAATGCCGAACATGGAGGTGTGGTGGCACGCCTAGGGGCGGCTAGGACTTAGGGGACCTAGGCGCGCCAGCCACCTGCGTCCTCTCCCGCCTCCGGTCATCTTGACTCTGTCTTGACACCGGGCTCAGGTGGGGGAGGAGGAGAGAGTGCGGTAGCTGCAGCGCAAGGCTACTATCACTTTAAACTAATTCACGCGCAAGTCACCGTCCCTGCACCAACTGGTGTAGAGCATACGGTGGACCTCGTCGAAATCGACGGTCGAACTGTCGTGTGTGTGTTAGGACATCGTCGACTTTGACGGTCGAACCGTCATGTCAAGAAAACAGCCTAATCCCTTGATTCCGGGCGGAATTACCATTGATGAATGCAGAAGAAATAGCTATTCGCTGATAACTACGGCGCATGCTCTGCTGTCTATTCAGACGCCCTGGTATGCTGACACTCCTTTGGTCTTATGTGCCAATTACGATTATCACGTTCTGAAAATGTTACTGTCCAAGCAGTATATGTTTGTGCTATTAAGTATTTATGGTTTTAAGGCCAATTATCTATCCTAGAAAGATCTAAAATAATTTGAACACTGCGAACAGTGTTAGTTCCTGGCGAAATATCAGAGGGGGGAGGCGTTCGTCGAAAGGAGGATGTGTTACTTGTCTGAAGGTTTCAACTAGCCATACCTTTATCCCAGTTAGGATAATCATTTTTACCTACTCAAATCGTCGGACATTAGAAAAGCAAAGGTCGACCCGCGCGACAAAGTGTGCCACTGTAGGACAGTGAAGGGTCGGGATTACTTGTATGGCCCCACGGTAATAGTAAGGTTGCCCAGCTTCCCGTAATGCAGGTGACCTGTGGGTTTACAGTACCAGCCGATAGTAGTCGATGTTTTCGTAAGGATTACTTGACAGGGGTGCCTTGTATGGCTGTCCAAGCAGGAATAGGAACCGCCCTCCCACTTAAAATAAGTGAGCTTATGGCACATTTCTGGAAGGGTAAATATAACCGTGTCGTAACGCTAATACTAACCGTAACATTAAACCAAACTGTCACCTTTATCATAACCCTAGCTCTACCCGTAAACCCTGCAGTTAACACGATAACATCCCCAAACCTTAGCCTAATCTCAACTCTGATCTTAAACCCTAACCCTCACCTTAATCCTAACCATAATTTCCCTTTTGAATTTGGCGCAAAGCCTCATGTATTGTAGGCGGTTCCTTTTCCCGTGTCCTGTTTAGGCCGCCATACAAGGCATTCCTACCGGAATGTGTGGGATTCAACTTGGGTGGGGTGACTGGAGGCTCTGGAGAAGAGCCCTTTGAAAGCGTAAGACCGGTTTGGCTTACTGTATGGTCACCCCTGGCGTTGGCATTAAAGCTGTCTCACAGGCACCCTCGAGTGACTCCAGTGGCCCTTTTTACGTCTGCTTGGTCACCGCCGTCAACCAGGCGAGCCACCATTGTGCTGGAGATGGAGTTACCCTCTTGGTCTCGATTTAGGCCGGAAGGTGTTCTCGTATCCGTCTTTAGACCAATGTAACCTCCTCCAGAGCAACAAGTAAAGTTGGAAGATAGCATTGATGAAGACACAAGTGAGGTTGGCCTGGAAACCTGAGAGGCTGGCGGAAGTCAACAAAAGCTAACAATAGAACGCCCAAGTCCCCTGCAAAAGCCTCGCATCGAGATATTTGCAACTATCTACTTCTTTAGGTTGACAGCCATTAATCTCCCATGGTTGTATCTGACGGTTAGGTAGGCATTGTTCTTCCCTGTCTTTGTAGATATATCGACCGATTCAGACGCCGGTGACACCATAGACAGAGAGCTCAGCAAAGCTTGAGGCTAGTACGACGATATCATCAACCTTGTCGAGATCACTCAGCCGGCGTCCAGATACAAATTCAACACCGTCAAAACACCATAGGGTATTGACCTTTATAATCTAGGTTCAGGGGGGGTTACTAGGCGCCATTTACTTGTTGTCTGTTCTATAGATCTGGGTCTCTAAGGCACATGGTAATTGCTCGTGCTTTCGTAATTCAATCAGGCTAGATTGGTTAACGCTACTCCTGTCTGACTTTGTATACTCTTGATCGCAGTCGGCAGGACGCCAACCACGGGATCATTGGTGGAGCTTTTAACTTGAATGTTTCCTGGTCTAGACGTACCGGGTTCGAGTCTGGTTGACAAGAGCAAATGAGCCAGAACTGACCGACAGTACCTTCGGCAAAACCATTTACCTCTCCCTGACAACTGTCTCGACTAAATCTATACCTTTAAAACGTTCTTCCATTGTTAATATTCCAGCTTTCCTTGCATTTAGTTGGCGGTCTAACTTGCCTGTATCTGAAACTGTCCTACCTCTCCAGGTTAGTCTCCTGCTTGAGGCATGCCCGAACTTGATTAGCATTCGCCCCTTCTCCGCATCGACACCGCTGCTGCCGGAAAATCAACCTACCACCGTCCCCACACACCGGAAGCCGGCAAATGCCATACCCTGTCCAGTCCATTGCCACTGCTTGATCCGTACTCGTCGCGTGGACAGATGGGTCACCGGCTCGTCACGCCGACGCATCCAAAATTTCTCGGCCCAATACCTAGAGAGTATTAAGGGAGGCCCTCTCTACAACTGGAACCCCGAACGCTCCACTGAGATGGTTGGCGCGGAACGGACCACAGCCCATACCGCTGCCAATAGTGGCTTTCACTCCGCAGACTCCTATACCACCCCCTCTGTACGCACGCGTTCAGTAGCTGCTGCGTTGGGCAACCACTCTGCAAACTCCACAGGCGCCGCCTCCGTCTCGTCTTCCTCTGCCTCTTTTTCCACCTCCCACGTAACGACTAGTGCCGCCGGTTCTGCTATCGACCAGTCAGCTAAACCCCCCTTCGTTCGCACAGGTCCTAACGGCAGCAGAGGTGTTTACTCACCGCTTAATCATGTTTATCACCACTACAACCACAACGAACGCTCAGTGCAGGCCGGTCGACGTCGTCGCATAGCTGGCCTTCCAAGAGTCCAGGCCATCAAGAGGTATGTGGCCAACCTACGTCCCGTCTCGGCTCGCAAGGAGGCGGCGGCGGCAGCTGCAGCTGCTCGCGCAGGTCACGCTAACGGTGCGTCGACAGCGGTGGCCGCTGTGGCAGCAGCCAGGGCCGTGCTCATGCAGAACGCCGCAGTGTTCAGCGGAGCCTCCGCTGCTGAAGACTTCTGCTCCGGCGTTGCTGCCGCTGCTGCTGCCCTTGTCAACAGCGATTTGACTCTGTTTGGGGAAGTGCCTCGAGTAGTGCTACAGAGTAATCCCATCGATTGGACAGCTGCCGATGTGGCGGCCTACCTGGAGCAGACAGATTGTCGCGAACTCTGGCCCTGGTTGGCCACAGAAGCTGTGGATGGACGGGCTTTTATGCTGCTATCTCTGCCTGTACTGCACACCCTGAAGGGTCTCCACTTGGAGGCCGCGGTGCGTTTGGCCAGACAGGTCGCCTCTGTGAAGCGTGCCTTTTTGGAACAGTTCTGTTCGACTGTTCCCCCCACCTCGCTGGCTCCTGTCGCCACTTCCTCGGTTTCCTCAACAAGTATCAGCATCTCTTCTCCCTCCCCTACAGGCTCCAATCCCTCTCCGGCCTGCCAACCCCCCAAGGTCACTAATTGACCTGGATTCTGCGCTCTCCCGCCGTGCTCGCAGTCACTCAGCCTTTCCGCCGAACATGCCACAGTTTATGTATATAGATTTCTCTTGGCTTTTGGGCTTGTCGCCCATTATATATATATATAGTCTTGGCCTGACTCTAACCCGCACTCCCGTCTCACTTCTAGAAAAACTAAAAAAAGTATTCTGACTAGGTAAGCATTTACCCCGGATGATCCCCTTTTGACTTTTTCTCCCTCTTGCTTTCCACATGTAGCTTCTCAGTGATGTTATACTTGCACGCCACGTTGTAAATGCCATGCTCCTGCTTCTACTGCAAGAAGATGGGAGATTTTGAACTATCTTGAATAATTCCTTCCCTGGTCTCTCCAACTTATTGCTCATTTTCTTCTAAATATACCTCCGACCGTAAAACGCACTTTGGCTTCAGTCTGTTCTTATCCGTGGAAAACGTCGCAATCAGAGATTTCGCCTGTGTGTGGTTGGTCATCGGGCTCTTCCAGTATATTCATAGGCCTGGCTCCGGCTTTCCATTGTTGTAAGAGGGACAGACTGTAGCCTTTCAACCTCCAGTGTAGCGTTTCATTTCATTAAGAACAACTAAACGTGACTTTTCTAAGCACCACGATGCGCTAACTGTCGTGGCATTTAGGGTAGCCAAGTGAATTGGCTGACAGGTCTCTGCCTTTTGTAGTGCTCGCTTCTGCGACAGTTTATTCAAACTTGGGGATCAGGTTGTGCGTGGTACGCGCAGACTTGTTTTCGGCCATGGCACCCTCACCCACCTCCAGTCGACTTGAACTTTTCTGTCTTTTAGTGGCTGTGGAAGGAGGCAGTTAGGCGGATGCAGCACGGTCTTACATTCTCTCCGCAATAGTGGTTTTCCTCATCGCTTTCGCCATATGACTGCTTTTTGAAGATAATTAAGCTCAGAATAATTCCTATGGCTTTTACGCCTTCCAAAATGAATGCTAATCCTCATATCCTGTTACTGATTTCTACATGCTAGACGCATATAACCCTGGTCTTCAAGGATTGCTCGGTAGACAGCCTTCCTCCAAGTAATCCTACCAGCGCTGTCCATTGATAGTCCTGAAAGAATGGTTTTCTCTGGCACGTGTATACGTTGCTTAGAACTGCCGTTCGCACTAGGAAAAGAGGGTTTCTCACGGTGCCCCGTCAAGAGTGTCCGATCAGGCCAGGAACACTGAAACTTGTTAAACTTCCTTCTCTAAACGAGTCTTAGCAGTGGCCCTCTTCGCAATTATGTAATGATTATGTATCATTTCTGTGCAACAGTAATTTTGAGGACAAAAGAAGGAATAGCCTTTTGTGGGCTTCCGCGGCGTCTGTGCAGCTGGTCGCATCGTCCCAGCTCGTGTCCTTCTGTGTTCGCTACGGGCGTAGCCTGATGTAGTTGGTGTTAATAAGGTCAGTTTACCTGACGATCTGGAGAGCCTGAATCAATCCAACGCCGGCAACCGAATATCACAGGTTCAAGAAACACCCTCATGTCGTCACAGTTTTGGATCAGACTTGCTGTCTTGACATCAGGCTCAGATGGGGGAATGGAACGGTGAGTGAGGTGGATGCATCTCAAGTCTACGCTCACTATAGTCCAGCGCTATTCACCGTCCCTGCATCACCCTGCTGTGGTGCATACGGTGGACATCCTCGAAAGCGACGGTCGAACTAGCGGATCAGATTTGCTGTTAAGGTCAGGATGCATAAATATTTGTCCGTCTTGGAATTTGGCGCAGGGCCACTCTTTGGGTGCTCCTATTCTCGTGTCCTGTCGGGAGGAGCATGTAAACCACTCTGACTGCGATATTCATACCATAGCTCTTCAGGTGTACGTATGTCAACCCGTCATTGGCTAGTTCCCACGCTAGAAAGGTATTGGTCGCCTGTTGTAAACTGGCATCACCAGATCGTGTTTGCCAGATGAGTCGTAGGGACGCCGTAATAAAAGATGAAAGCGTAGTTGACACCCGAGGTCTTGTCTTCCCAGATGGTTCTGTTTGAGCCTGGGACGTCCGCATTGTATTGGTTAGAGTGGTACCTCAGTAAACCTTTTGGTCACGGATTGTTCGTATGGCGCAACATCCGGTAACCAAGGTTGGTTCCTGATCGAGTTATCCGTCTCGCATACTCTTTCCCCGCAGAATTAGACCAGGGCCTCGGAGAGCGTCAGTCCTCTCACGCTGCAGTACGAGTAATTTTTTAAGGAAATTTTCGTACATTTTATACATGTAATTTCCTAGGAACTTGGAGTACAGGCAGGTCTCAGGCAACCATTCACAATATTTGTTCTAAATCGTCAGGTTGATCCTATGGTTTGACTCGGTGGTCCCTTGTCGAAGTATGATGGTCGACAACTCGAAGGTTTCCAAAGTAGAAGGCAGTTGGTCGGACAAGACCTAGTGAGCGAGGAAGTTTGGATACTGTTCAGCCTGCTGTTGCAGATAGCGTTCTCACCCGTTGAAGGTGTTGGACCCTGACGTTGAGCGTGTGTGCTTTGTCGCCTGCAGCCAAGTGGCAAAGGATGCAGCGCCGATTGGCTTCGAGCTCTCGCCAAGTCTCAGGCGGCTCCGGAAGCGAACTGACAGGAAGTGTGAAACGAACAAAAAGTTGACGTGAGTGGACTGCCGCACCAGTGGCCACTCTGGCAGACTGCCACAGTATCCTCCGCTTAGACCAATGGACGGCGTGTTGCGACGTCGAAGGAGTTTTTCATGTCAAAAAAAAAACATGAATAAACAAACGTTGAGGGAAGTGAGCACGTCATTCACTACGTGTGGTAAAGAGTGAGGGATAGGAGAGGAGGGCTGTGTGTCCTAGAGCAGAAGGTTAGGAATTTGACGAGGAAGCTGTATGTGATGGCAGCGGAGCTACGGTTAGGGAAAGTAGATTGAATGAAGGGAAAGGGGAGAACTTAGGTGGTATGGGGTGGGGGGAAGGCGTTGACGTACTTGGGGGCTCCCAGATCGCCTTTAATGAGGTGAAAATTTTACGTCTAGCGCCGCAAGCAGTTGGTGCAAGAGTTCTATCCTGACAAGTATCATCTGAAATGCATGCGCTCCAACTTCGTCTGGCTAAGGCCAATCGGGGAAAAGGTAAATATCGATCGGCACCACAACGGCGCAAGCCGGGGGTTAAGTCACGCGCGTATGCATCGCTCTTCACACGTGTTAGGCAGGCCGAAGACGATGTGGGTATGCGGCGGTGTTTACGACTGTGAGAGCGGACAGCCCCCCTCACCCCCGCCGTCTAGATCGAACGTGGCGTGTGCCGATGCCGAAGGAAATGTTCATGTCCAAAAAAACTGAGTAACCAAGCCGTCAGCAAAGTGAACACAGCGTCTACAGCGTGAGCTACAGACTAGATGCGGAGGGGGTGCAGGAGGAGAGTGCGGTGCAATGGAAGAGTTTGACGATGAGGTTAGAGTTGGAGACTGCTGAAATAACCTGCATGGAGGGAGATATGGGGAGGCGAGTGGGAGGTGCAGTCACTATGGGGTCAGCACATTTTCATCCTTAAGGCAGATCTAGCGGTTCATCTGAAACGGCAGCCTTGACCCGGTTGATTGTGACCATGTCCTCTCCGTGTCACCACGAAAGATTCTACGGGTCTTGGTAGTGCGTGAGAGCATCCGAAACGGTTGTTCGTATTGTGGTTTCCTGTGGCTAGTGCACACGGTCACAACGGACGAACACGTGAGTGAAGTTGGCCGAGCTTTTTTCGATATAAGACTCGGTTGGTGGAGTTTGAGGCGGAATTGGAGAAATCGAACGCATGACGTGACGTAGCCAATTCATATAATCGTCAGGACCCTCGTCGACACTAAGGGAGATTTGGATGACCATCTCGCCTGCCAGTCGGTGGCCCTGCAGTCCGGACTTGACCTCAGTGCGAATACCAAGAAGCGCAAGAGGCAGGTTGTCAGACCAATTTTTTGCATCGCCCGTGACACGCAGAACGACCTTTACCTGGTGGCGGAAATGCTCGGTCATGCTGTGGGCTGTTGGGTAGCAGGCCATTGTCCAAATGTGCATGCAGTCGAGAAATTTCAGGTGAGTTTGGAGGAGGGCAAACTCGAACCGGGCACCTCGATCATTCGTAAGCGCGGACAGGGCACCCGAAATGGCCACCCAACGACAGACGAAAGCCTTGACGACTGTGTCCTCCTCCACTTTTGGAGAGAGGAATTAATTCAGCCCGGTGGGTTTACAGATCAACGCGGGTATGGAGAAGGCAAGAGGCCTATGGGATTCAGGTGCATATGGTTGAATCGTGCGTCGGGGCTGATGAAAGTACCTGGTGGAGACTTGTTTTGGCACCGCACCTTGTTCCGCTGGTAGTTCTGACATGAACGGGCCCAGGATTTTGTGTCCTTGTTCATTCCATACCAGATGAACCTCTCTGCGAGAAGCTTTTTTGAAGCTTGGATCCAAGGGTAGGGCTTCCATGAAGAGATTGAAAAACAACTCAGCGTATCGAGGGGGGCATGAAGGGGCGATGAAAATGTGCATCTAATTTGAAAGACGGAGGCATGCGTTTATGCGTAGGTTGTTCTCTGTGTAGGCCTATAGGAGGAGGGAGTTGTCAATTGTGTGGTTACCAACGTCGTTCACTACTTTGGGGTGTAGGGGTACTAGTTAGGGGAAGCACCACACAGATAGCATTTGGTCTGTCCAGTTGTCTCATACAGGTGGTGAATGCTCCTGTGGCCGCCTCTAACTGGTACCCAACTCTCACCTGGGGCTCCTCGAAGTTTGGTTCTTCCCAGCGGCCACACCCCGGCAACCGTCACTGCCAGCGGGCTAAACCAGGTGAGGGTCTCCGGTATTGTGTGTGCCTCCACACCCGGTATGTCTGACTCCCGAACTGCCCACCACCCACCCCCATCTCAAAAGTCCTACGGTGGGGTGACAGCAACCCCGTAGGCGGCCCAGGCTAACTCGGGTCGTTCTCCCACTAAAACAAAACCGTGACCCATAGTGGAGTTCGGCAGCCATCTGGGATGTCCGAGCAGCCCTATTTAGGGACAGCACTGCATGCCTCCTCACGGAGGAAGGGGCTAAGAAAGGTTCCCTAAACAAATGCTGGGTATTACGTCTTCTGCAGCCGGCCGTGGCTCGCAGATCGCAAAATACGCGGTCGTAAAACTCAACAAACAACAATACACCTCGTCCCAATCCTCCTCACCATACCCTCCAGGCTGCTCGGGTGAGTCCACTCACTCTAGCAGCCTGGAATGATCGTTCCCTTTTAGAATATCCTAGGAGCAACCGGCCGGAACGGAGGACGGCGCTTGTCGCTCGCAAACTGGTGCTCTACAAGGTGGAAATTGCTGCTCACAGCGAGACCCGATTCTCTGAGCAGGGTCAGCTGGAGGAGATGGGTGCCGGCTACACCTTCTTCTGGAGCAGCCGGTCAAAGGAAGAGCGACGCGACGCTGGTTTTGCCTTTGCCATCCAGAACGACATCGTGGGACGTCTGCCCTGTCTGCCGCAGGGTATAAATGATCGCCTGATGAGCCTTCACCTGCCTCTTCGGGGAGACCATTTCGCCGCCATCATCAGCGCCTACGCTTCCCCAATGACGAGCTCTGATGCGGCGAAGGACAAATTCTACGAGGACCTGCACGCCCTGCTGGTGACGTTGTCGAAGGTGGACAAGTTAATTGTCCTTGGTGACTTCAACGCCCGCGTCGGGACGGACCACGCTGTCTGGCAGGGAGTGCTGGGTCCCCACGGTCGTGGTAGCTGTAACGATAACGGCCTCCTTCTTCCGCGCACGTGTGCGGAACGCCGTCTCCTGCTGACCAACTTCTTCCGCCTTCCGACGCGGGAGAAGGCAACGTGGATGCACCCTTGGTCGCGGTGCTGGCATCTGCTGGACTATGTTCTCATCCGGAGGCGAGATCGACAGGACATGCTGGTAACCAGGTCGATCTGCGATGCCGATGGTTGGACAGATCACCGCCTCGTCATTTCACAGATGAGGGTCTGACTGCAACCCCGACGAAGGCCCCAAGGTAAGAGGCCGCCAGGTACGTTAAATACTCTTTTATTAAATTTGCTTGCTCACTGTTTTGATTTCAGCAACCAAATAACCGAGAAACTGGAGGACCTGCATGCTTCAGATGATAATGCTATCGAAATGGCATCCAGTCCACCGCCCTCGAAGTCCTCGGACGCGCACGCCGTCAATACTAGGACTGGTTTGACATTATGACACCGAAATCAGAAAATTACTCGCGGAAAAGAATGGACTACACAAAGCCCACATGAACCTTCGGACTGACGCCACCAAAACAGCCTTCTTCAGATGCTGGCGCCTTGTACAGCAACGGCTGCGGGAGATGCAGGATGCATGGATGATCCGAAAGGCTGAAGAAATCCAGCGGTATGCGGACCGCAATGAAATGAAAAACTTTTTCAAAGCCATCAAGGCCATCTACGGCCCGTGTATCAAGGGGACCGCACCGCTGCTCAGCTCTGACGGCACAATACTGCTGACAGAGAAATCGAAAGTTCTGAAGCGCTGGGCCGAGCACTTCAGAAATGTCCTTAATTGCTCATCAGCCATCTCCGATGCTGCCATTGAACGGCTCCCTCTAGTGGACACGAACAATGACCTGGATGTGCCGCCTTCCGTACCAGAAACCATCCGGGCCGCGCAGAAAAATTTCCAGCGGTAAAGCATCGGGATCCGACGCAATCCCACCGGAATTCTACAAGCACGGTGGGCCCCGGCTGATGGCAGAACTCACAACACTCTTCCAGGAGATGTGGCACCAAGGACAAGTTCCTCAGGATTTCAAAGACGCGACCATCGTCCATCTCTTCAAACGGAAGGGGAACCGGCAACTCTGTGATAATCACAGAGGCATCTCGCTGCTCAACATCGCCCCTATCCTTCTCAATCGTGTGAACGGTCACCTAGAGCAGGGTCTGCTCCCGGAAAGCCAATGGGGCTTCCGCCGACACCGTGGAACAACCGATATGATCTTTGCCACCCGCCAGCTACAAGAGAAGTGCCAGGAGATGCGAACTCACCTATACACTACCTTCGTGGATCTGACGAAAGTCTTTGACACGGTGAATTGCGACGGACTGTGGAAAGTTACGCAGAAATTCGGCTGTCCTGATTGGTTCACGCACATGGTGCGTCAGCTTCATGAGGGGATGACGGCGCGTGTCACTGACAACGGGACGGTATTTGAGGCATTCGCAGTGACCAACGGAGTGAAGCAGGGCTGCGTATTGGCTCCCACCCTGTTCAGCCTCATGTTCTCGGCTATGCTGATGGACGCCTACCGTGATGAACAGCCTGGGATTCGCATCGCCTACAGAACTGACGGGCACCTTCTCAACAGTCGGCGTATGCAGGCTTCAACGCGCGTGTCTACGACTACAGTCCATGACTTGCTCTTCGCGGACGACTGCGCCCTTAACACCGTGACAGAGGATGACATGCAAAGGAGCACGACCTCTTCGCCGTAGGCTGCGCCGATTTTGGATTAACAATCAGTACAGCCAAAACGGTTGTCATGCCCCAGCCGCCAGCCGCACCAGCTTGAACCCGTGACCTGTTGATTGGAAGTCCAACGCTCTAACCACTGTCCTTGTAGGTAGTCATTAAGTTTATAATACTAGCCGCTGTGCGGGCTGCTGGTAGGGCTCGAGAGCGAAGCCCAAGGCAGAAAGGTAAGATTGAATTCCGTTAGAAATCGGTGAATGTTCATCACCACACATCTCCTCAGCAGCACATATGTACATGGCACATGAATCCGTCCCACAAAACCAACCGCAGGCACAGAATCGTCATATCTCACGTAAGTAGGAGGCACGTTCTTTGACTCCTTCTCCTTGTGGTCTCTATGGTAATCACCCGTATATGAACTCGAGGCCTTCGGGGGGAATCCCGGTGTTTGTGTTTCGGGGCATGCGTAGGCGAGCTGTCTTACTTGGTCAGTCACAGATCCTTCTCTCAGCACCCAGTTAGTAACCCGGCTCTGACTATTGAGTCGTGTACGGCAGAGGGAAAGGGGAGTGAGAGTAACTCTCAGTGCATACTCCTCACTATAAAAAAATCCGACGCGCTTGAATTCATCACGATACACTAAAAGCCGTGCGGTTGAAGGCTGCTTACTGGCGGTATAACTCGGAACTCGCAGTCAGCTGAGTGGGTGTTTGTGTGTGGAGTGGCCGAATGGTGGACTGAGAGTCAGGCTGCGATGGCTCCCTCTGAATGTAACCTTTATGGCAGTCCATTCAAGGTGCTCCGAGCCGTCTCGCTTTATGTTGTGTACTGTCGTGGTTTTTTGTGCGTGGAGCAAGCGGTGCAGGAACAAACCTAGCTACGGGTTGACGTCACGCCAACCACCCGTTGCCCCCTGCAGTCTTCGGTTTTCCTGACTCTTTGATGACATCGAACCCAGGTGGGAGAGGAGAGAGTGCGGTAGATGTAACACAAGAGTCCTATAATTGTAAACTAATTCCTGCTTCAAAAGACAACTTGGCGAGCATACGCGCTGCTTTCGATAACTTCTCTTCAGGCCAGTACAGTTATAGGGAAACGTTGGAACGCAGTAGAAATTTAAAACATGAAATCGATAATGTTCGTCCATTTGTGTGGGTTATCTGAGGAATGTGCATAGGGGAAGGGTGATAAGAGACAATTTGATAGGCGGCATTAAGTGTTTGGTAGAGCCGTTCTAGAAGAAAGGGGAGGACAGAGATGGCGCGGGGGATACATGCAGTTAAGCGGCCGTTGGCCAAGCTAAGCGCGGAGCTTGTACGAGGTTCTTTTGTGCGCACAAGACCGGTTTCTTCAACCTAATGGCAGTCGCTTCTGCTGCTGCTGCTAGTAGACGTTGACCCAGTGGCTTGGGGTAGTTTGGTGGGACCTTATAAATTACACGGAAAGCTTCGCTGGGGTCCACACTATGCCCGGTGTCAACAAGATATGCAAGGATGGCACTTTTTATGCTCTTGACTTCCCCTTTGCTCAGCCATGCTGAGATGTGTTCTTTTATTCTTTTGGATAAGCGCCGACTCGTGCAACCAATATAACCTGCTCCACAGGAGCAAGTAAATGAGTAAATGCACAGTCTTTTCAAGGTCTATAGGCACAGACCCAAATTTGCTATGAGTACTTAATTGGTAACTTGGAGCAAATCAGTCTTTTGAAGGTCAATATGCACAGACCTAAAATGATATGAATATTTGGGCCGAAGTCAATCAGCCACTGTGGAGTAACCGCGTAATATTAACAAGCTGACAACAGGCAACTTATTAAATAATTTACCATAAGTTTCCAGTAATACTTTTTGAATTAGTTTATAAGTTTATAAGTTACTTTTAATAAGTTATACTACTGACTGCATGTTGGCAGCTTGTGCATATTGTACGGTTATTCCGCAGTGGCTGGTGAACTTCAGCACAAATATTCCATGCACTTTTAGGTCTGTGCCTATAGACCTTGAATAGACTGAATTGCTCCAAGTTACCAGTTAAATTCTAATGAAAGTAAAAAGCCGGAATTTAAGAACTGAAGTATCTACAAGAAAGCCCACAGGGAATGCTGGGGGGACCCACTGAGGAGCGGAAACCCTCGCAGCTGTGCCATAAAGCGGCAGAAGATCGGTGAAGCACATACACCTGGGCTTTTAGCTAGTACCTGTGCTGTTAATATGGTCAATTATTCAATACTGTAAACTAATTCATGCGCAAGTCACCTTTTCAGGGTCTACCATTCCGTGGGGTATACAGAGGCTATCGGGGGTACCGACACTCAATCTGTCAGTATGCAACTTTAAACCATTTAGAACGCCTGGCGCAAAGTTTAGAGGCGTTTTACAACCATAAACAGTAGGTTACTGTTACGTGAATGTCCAGCATCTAGCGAAACCCGAAAGCAACCCGTTTCCTTGTTCGCTTCAATTACTGTTATCTCAGATAAATAGGTCATGGAGACATGTCGTTTTTAAAATCGATAATTCAGTGGAGTAGCGAGAAAAAATACCACTTAGACGAATTAGCCATTCGATGGGACAGTAGGGCCGAAAAAATGCGAACTGAGCGGAGACAGACGAATCCGCGTTAATGGTCTATTTCAGATGTAAAAAATTGATAGTTGTAGAAAATCTGACTTATTATTTTGCCCCCTTTCGAATTGCAGGGTTCGAAATTTTTGTATGAAATATTTCATTTTCTTTTTTTTTTTCTCAATGAAACCGGACTTCAGCCGAAAATATGAATATTCATCCATACCGTTGATTTCAGCTGTAGGCAGAGTTCAAACAAGCCCCCATAAGCGGTTTAAGCACTCGTTAGGGAAAAATAATTTCTTAAAATTGCAATGTCTTTCGGCCAAAGCAGACATGGAAAGGGTTGTCTGAACAAACTGACAACCGATAAACTATTGTCAGGATTATAGGTTTATCTCGGTAGGAAACGGATTCACTTCTGCCCTGAACCTGAGACTTGTCTTTTCAACCTACTTACAAGAGCATACCAAGTATGGCCTTCGTAATAGAGTTCTGTCAATGACATTCCCGGCCCCGCTTGTGACTCTGAGGCGCGCATTCCTCCCACCAGATTAACTGACTCACCTTTTTACGACCCTAGTCCGTTCGTCCTCGTGAGGGGGCAAGTGCTGTTAATGGTCTCGTAAGCGCTGCTTCGCGCTACCCTCTCTCGCCCCAAGGACACAGGACACATCCGGAGTAGGCGCGCCAAAAGCGCGCGCTCTCACTCAGGTGCGCTTTTGGGCTTATTGTCACTCTCGATGCCGATTGGTTCAAACGACTACCGCCTACCGTCTTGTGGAAGGGTGTAATGGACCACGAAACCCACAGAATTGTTTGAATGTATTAGGAACACTTTTCGCGCCGATCCCGGATGGGAAATGTGTAATCGCTGGTCGGTGAAGGTGGCCGGTGTTCCTTCTCTCCCTATCGCTGACATCGCTCCCCGTTATCGCTCTCGTTCGGTCTCGCATGTCTCTTACCGACAGCATCTCCATGACCCTCATCCGCAGTTGCCAACAGAGCTGCACTCCTCACCGGTATCTGACTGATCATTTGTGCCCACCTCCCACTCCAAATGGATCGATTGTACAGCTCCTCGATATTAGTTTTTGTCCTTCTATTCCCCTTTTATTATTCTATCATTTGTTACCGTTAGCATAGATCCTTTACGCTATAAACTTATTCTCTCCTTAGATCTATGCATGTGTGCTTGACGAAGTGTTCAACGAAGTTTTTAACGATTCTGCCAGTATTACATGACCGGAAGCTATTCCAGCTGATCTAGTCCGCGGTGGATGCTATCCTTGACATCCTCGGAGGCTACAAGGGTGCGAGGGTTGGCGTTAACCCTGATTGTGGGACAACAATTAGTCCTTTGTTTTGCCTTTGCAGTCAGGATCCTAGAACCTATCTAGATGCCTGCGCAGTCCTACCACCGAAGAGAAAGTGAGCTAGTCATGAATATTTTTAATCGCTAATTCTTAGGTGGAGACATCGCCGAGGGGCAGTTTCCTACATCTACAGTAGATTCCCTATCTCATGAAATGTCAATCGAACTTCTGAAATGTGTTTTCGATTCAAACCAATTGCTTAATTAGGGTTGTCGTGTTGATTAGCATGCAGCCTATTACCAAGCTATTTTAGTCACAGTAGGATGCCTGGTTTTGAAAGAGCTTCTTTCTGAACACCCACAAAACGTATATTCTGTAACAATGGCTACTTAAGTAGTATGAAATTTTCTCGTTGCTTTTCGATGCTCTTATTATTTCAAATATATTTTACAGACAAAAAATATATATTCGTTTTTGTTCTCATTTGATAGGAAATAACGTCTTCTTCAGCTTTTATACTTGAAGAAAGGGTAGACCTCGTTTTTTACGAAAGTTTCTCAATTGCTGAATAACTTTGAAATCTACCGGCCATTACACTTGAATTCCCGGTTTCCAATTTACATGCCATATACAGTAGCTGCCCTAACTAATGAAAGAATTGATCGTTAGGAAAAAATGAGGCTTATTGTGAGTCAAAAATTTATATTTTATTGTCTAGAAATACTATTTTTTAGAAAAGGTACAAAATACGAAAAGGTGAAAATCGATCTAGTTGAGTAAACTGAAGTTTTACATACATAGGAAGCCTTTCTACGTAACTAAACGAGTAAATAAAGCAGAAAAAGTAGAATTACTTCTGAAAATAGTCTTTTTCCTAGTTTCGCACATACATATTCCTGTAGATTAAGCGCAATGTAAATTATGGCCGTCATTAAGCAGCCTAACATGCGGGTGTATATTACAACACCGTTGCACGAGAATTGGCAGTTTTTCTTCCTTTTGTTCATTGGCTTAGATGCGTTTAACCGAGGCAAACAGATTTTCTCTTGATTGCGCCGATAGGGACGTCACCGGAATATAATATTTCATAAGCTCACATGTTCACAGGCCGGTCACTGACTAATTAATTTAAATAGAATCGTCAGGTGTAATCGAAAACGAACCATTTTGTTCTATATAACGATGCATTTTCTATTGTTAAATTTCTTTAAAACTATTTTGAGTTTTCTATTGTGATGAGTTTCAGATCATATTTGAAAATGTGAAGACTTCTTTATGATTTTGCAGTGTCTTCAGTCGACTGCATATAAATGTAGATTCCGTTCAATGTGTTCATTAAAACCTTAAAAATAAGCTATTTCTTAAAATCATTTACCGAATTAGTGATTTTTTTGGACATTCTGTCTAATGCAGATGACCATCTGGGTCATATTTGTAGATTCACTCAAACATGAAAACTCGCTGCCGAGAAAAATGAACGTCCACAACAAAATCCGGGCAAATTTATGTCTATAATCAGTTAAAAAACTGTCTATAATAACTTACCTCTTTAAAAAGTGCGTTAATTAGATGTTTCGCTGTCGAATGTATGCAAACTTAATGTTTTCCAAGGTAAAGTCAAGGACAATCTGAGAACGCTTGATCGGTTTTTCGACCCCGATGAAAGGTACGATACAATTTCTGCTGAAAATTAAAGAACTCACTTTTCTCTTACTATTGGAGCGTTTATCGATATATTTGCTTACTTCTCAGTCTAGTTCTAAGACTTAAAACGCACAAAAGAGTGGCCGAATATACACTAAGATTTTGTGATAAAATTTCAATCGTCTGCCCCTTCCGTTTCAAGGTTCCTTATTCATTTATAGTCAACTACAGACCGAAATTGTCTCGACAGACGTTGCGTACGCTGTGACAGCGAAAAGTGGCGGCGTTTCATCGCGTCTCGAGTATACGCACGTTTAAGGTCCTAATTATCGGTGTGGTAAAACAAAGTACATTCACACAACTTTATTACAGCGTTTTTTTGGTAGAAAACGTTATAAATTTGCAAAAATTAATTTTTAGACTGAATCTGCTATTGTTCTTCCGAAAACAATGTGAGCTCTCAAACCTGCATTCACCCGAATTTAGTGAAAACCAAACAAAAGTTTCCGTTTTCCGAAGAGATTTGTTCCAAATTTTTCAGGCTTATATTAATGTTCATTCATAGTACTCAACACAAAAACAAAATTCTTTGATCCGTAGTTTTTAATAGCGTAGGGAAATTCCTGGATAGCAAGAAACGTCAGATTTTGCCCCGTGTAGCCCAGTTTTCCCATCAATAAACCGATCTGAAGTCCGCTCTTTATTATTAAACAGCTTTTTGTGCATCGAATCAATACAACAAACAAAAATAACACATAAAAATGCGTGTCCTGCTTCTACCTCAAATTCTGATACTGATATTTCATGAGTTAGGCAATATACTATGTAGTAAGAGTCACATGGGCCAACGCAATTTCAGATAGAGCCCAGGTATTAGATAATATTACGATGCGATATAACAGGTGCTGGTAAGCGCGACATCCCAATGATATTCAAACTGCAGAGAAAGAGATTAGATTTGCTGATGCGAGGGATCAAGAGTCGGAGACATTAGAACTACCGCAGTCTTTAATCTCATTGTCTGCTTTTAGTCTTCAATAAATGTCAGTTATTTTCCGCAGACTACTTGAAATCCTGTGTCAACACCGCCAGCCGCCCACTGATGACATTTTTAAATGCTTTCATTTAAAAAACGTTTTCTTAAAGGGTTGCAGATAATTCAGATTCCGATTTTATATAGAAATGTGCTCTGTTCATCTATATTTCGAAAACTAAGGTGGATTTGATTGTCTCAGAGTTCATACATGCATTAGTCCGTACATGTTAAAACATTGTGATTGGGGCCTGCGTGAAGCTTTAAATATTTCTGTTGAAATTAGCCATTATTGAATGAGGCATATGGAAATGGGGTGTCTTAATACGCACTTTAAACCACCGACTAAATACAACGGTATTGGTGTCTTGAATTTCAAACGAGAATGTGACTAAAACTTGCATTTTTATATTGGTAATTTTTTTCAGCTTGTGAGTATTGAGGTAGCTCTACCTGTAAATCACAAGGGCAAATAATGTTTGGTCGCAACCAACACTCCTTACGCTTGTCGTAGTGTGCCACAATGTTCGACAACTGCTCTAGCGGACCTTGAAGGCGAGTCTAAGTTCTCATAAATCGCCTGACTTTTAATAAAAACTATTTTTTCCAAAATTCCTCATTGTTAAATTCAGGCATTTTTTCTTCTTAAGTAAAGTGCTAAAGCGTGAAGGCAGTCGTAAATTTTACTTGACCGGTAGTTTCCAAAATTCACTAATACTCATAAAGTAAACGCCAAACAGCTGCCTTTGCATCTATCCGCTTAAATTTCACAGCTAGAATAGGACTTATCTCTGCAATTTATTTTTATTCACTTTCAAACGTATAGATTAATATGAACAAGGGTATCCATTTGGTAGAGGTTAATTTCCACGCTGAAGGGATAGAAATACGCAATGATAATAGGAGAAATTACAAACCGGCTTGGCGCATAAAAAACATTTTTTCGAACTTAGCTTGAGTGCCAGCGTCAGTTGATTTAAGTTCTTAACCTTTCTCAATTTACTTACTAAGGGAATTCAGAATGTGCACTCTAATTTGCGAACTATCAGTACAAAAAAACTTTAATAACGACGTTCAATACGGATTTTTTATCTAATTAATGAGTTAAGCAATCTACTGTACCTTCGGTGTAAGGAAAAATCACAATTTTCTCAGTATTATGAAGAAGAGGTCACACAGTTCTCATGAAATCGTGTAAGGGATTTGGATAATGTTAAATCCACTGTAGGCAAGATTAATAAATTGAATGATAAGATGTAGTATGGATGAACATACCAGGTTTTCCAAAAAACTTATTATAAGAAACTTTCTAAAAATCGAAAGATAAACAGTACTATATTTTAATAAGGCATAATTTGATATCAAATGAGTACAAGAAATACATTTTGTGCGCATTTTCCGTAAAGGAAAATTGAATTAATTAGAACATCGAAAATCAATGAAAAAGTGAATACTACTTAAGTATCCATTTTGCAGAGTAAACGTTCTGTGGGTGGTCTTAAAGAAGCTCGCTCAAACGTGGTCATCCGGCAGTGGCTGACCTATAATGGTCTTAGACTGCACGATAATCCTAATCAAGCAAGTTGTTTGAATGGAAAACAAACTTCAGAATTTTGGTTGACATTTCATAAGATAAGCGATCTACTGTAGGTCTGAATCTCATCGGCACCAAGTGGGAGTACTCTGAGACCCATGGCAGGACCGGTCGCAGACATGGCTTGACTTTCGGTTGCCCTTGAGCCTTTCCGTTGGTCAACACAAGCGAAAATGCGAGTCTCAGAAAGCCAAATATGCAGCAGCAGTGCGCAAACATGACGCGAACCAGTAAAATGTGACTCGTTCGGCGAGACCCGGCCAACATTCGTGTCTGACGAGGCCCGTCTTGACCTGATTGTTGGGTAATAATTAGCCTCCAATTTTCCCTTTGAAGCCAGGATCCTGGAGCCTATTCTGAGGGGATTTTCCCCATGTGTACCCACATTTAACGGGGGTGAATGCAGAATGTATGCACACGGAGGAGAATGAGGGTGACCTGATCAGTTCAGTGTCCAAGTGCGGCCTTGACTACTGGATTGATTTCAGCATGTTCGAATGCGCCTCACTTGGCTGATGTTGTGGCTATACACCTTGCTGCCTCCCAGTCGCTGGCTATCCGATGCATTTCAGCATCGAAGAAAGGATGTCAAAGCTACCTGTCTGAGAAGAACCCTTGTGATTTCCTAGGGTGCGACGACGACCAACATTGTCCTTCTGGTAAGAACAGGGGGTTATTTATGCACGGGTTGCCGTGTGCACAGAACCCGTCATCTCTATAACCGTCAGGGTTCAGCGACAAGACAATGTCAAGGGGACTGGGGATGGAAGTGGAGCACCCGAGGACCTCAAGGACTGCACGATGGACTACACCAGCTTGGCTCACGCATAAAGCGTGTAGCGGGTGAGCGCAAAGCGCCACAATCATCGAATCAGATCCGCGTTACAGCATACGACAGAAGACACCTGAAAGAGGGGGTTACTGTGCCAACAACTGAGGCAGCAGTAGCCGCTATTCAGGTCAGACCGTGCGCTGACGGCGTCAGGTTAAGCTGAGAGACTGGTGGTGAAGTGAAAGTGATTTTGAATCGTCTCATCTACTGACCTATGTTGGATCGGTTGAGGGGTGGCGTGTTGAGGCCGCGCACGGGGAAAAACAGCGTCGATCTGGACGTATAGTAGATGAGCTAAATCATGCAACGTATGATCGAAATTTTAGTGAGGAGTTTAACGTCTATTTGGTCTTGTTATTTTGGTTTGTGAGTGGATGTGATGCTCAGACCGCCTCTTTTCTAAAGAACACTGCAGGTTATGGGAAAACAGGCAGGATTTTGGTGAAATCGGAGGTCACTGGATATCCAAGAAATTTCCTGTGCTATTTAACACCACAGGACAAAAACATTGTTTGTTACGTTGTGTCATTAAAGAGAATTGATATAAGCAAGAAAGGTTTCAAACAAATTCCTTCTGTAACCGGAAAATCTGATCTTACTTCAATGAAAATTAGATGAAGTCATGTGAAAAGAATCGCATCGTTTTCCAGAAACAAGAAGTGAATACAAATTTAAAATTTTTGCGAATTTCTGACGTTTTTTGGCAAAAAGGTCGTAAGGAACTTGTTTACCAGTATTTAGTTATACTTCCCCATATATTTGGACCGTAAACAAGATTTGTACGAGAAACTGTGGAGAAGGGCACCTAGAAAAACCTTGGTTAAAATTGAGGTCTTCTATAATGTGCTTCGGCCTCGAAACCTGAACAACCATCGTGGACGAGAGTCGCTCCAACTCCATCATACAATCCGCCATCTCTGCGAGGTTGGAGACATCTAAATCCTCTGATAGAGAAGTAAAAATTATTGCAACAGTAGTTGGCAAATGTTCAAAGAACGTTACCTTCAAGAATTTATCGTCGATAGTCATGTTCCTGACAGGAGAACGCATTCGACGCAGGATTTCCGGTAGCTTGCGATCATCTAAGGCCTCTTATATGATGAACTATATCAGAGGGCAATGAGGAAGCAGAAGAGCGTGGCTTAGTAAGACGAGGATATTTGGCGTAAAGTTCACGAAATGGACAGCCGGGGTTTGGATCAAGGACAGATAGATGGTCGGAAACGGGAGGTGGTTGAAAGCCCTTGACAGAGAGGCTAGTTGCGCGATCATGAGGGTAAATTTGCCTGCAGTCAACCAGCCGGTCAAAAGCAGATTGAAAATTCAGTGGTTGGAACGTCAGTCATGAAGAAGATCGAAGGGAAGAGTCGCCTGAGACCTATGTCGAGGGAAAGGGATTGCGATGGAGGAAGAGTTTACGGCCTGCAAGAAAGGACAATGGTTTGGGCAACATCGGTCGGCGGGGGTAGGAGGAGTGACACTGATTTGAGCACCAGGATCGACAAAGAAACGTTTGTTACTCTTGCTGTCGCAGGCGTAAAAGGTGTGACCGGTAGATGTTCTAAGAACATCTCCTTAAATAATTTTTCGTCGAAAGTCATGTTCCTGACAAGAGAACCCATCCGACGCAGGAGTTCTGGTGGTTTGCGATCATCTAAGGCCTCCTCTTTTACTAGTGCGTGATAACGCTGGCGATCTGAAACCGAGGTGTGACGGAGAAGCTCGGCCTTAAATATGGAGCCTTAATATATATATATATATATATATATATATATATATATATATATATATATATATATATATAGAAAAGACGAAATTCTTTGGGAACAAATAGAAAGTTTAATGCGTAAATTTTCGAGACTGGTCCCCCATCAGGTGGAGGGTCGCGTAACAAGGACTGCACATGTGAAAGGATAGTGGGAGGAAGAGCCTCAACCAACTCGTTTCACCTTTGAAGAGTGAAGGTTTGCCTCAATACGAAAGAATTAAAAATCGAGTGCATGTTGCCAGAATTCGGGGAGGGACAAAACAACTCCGTTAAGAGAGGTCGCGGCGTCGTTAGTATCCGTGGAGGGCATTTTCGAGGCAGAATTGGAGAAAAAATGAACGGTCTACAAGAGGTGAATATCAGTCAACTGAATAAAGGCATAAGCGTAGACGTCGGAAGGTCACCACTGTAGCATACTCGAAAGATGCTATAGCCGATCGTAGACTACGGATATCAGGATAAAACAGGGTTTATGCATGAGATAGTAATTATATATCAGACGACCTGAGAGTCCAGTACATGCTACGTGCTATAGTTAGAGCGGAGTGGTTAACGTTCAGTTAAACAAGCAGTACAGTTAAAAATGGGTGAACACTTAGCTAAAGGCAAGATAATCTGACAACTCCGCACAACCCTAACTTTAACCCTTACTCTAAACTTAACTCTAATCCTAATCCTGTGGGCGGTTCCTGTTCTCATGTCCTCGTAAGGGGGGCCATATAAGTTATCCTTACTAAATGGAGCTATTTAACTAGAACGACCCGGCTGCCAAAGCCAATGGATTCTGCAGTATGACATCACCTGACCTCACATGATTCCCTTGTTAAAATTACCATCCAATAACCTAACTGGGAAGTTTGGACACATCTGCTCTACCTTTCTTCCGGTTATCACCCTTTTCGGACGTTTTAAGACCAATGGGACAGGGCTACATGAAATATTATATGCTGCGTGACAACGGTGACCGTGACCTTATTGAAAAGAAAAACGCTTTCACATAACATGTCATACTTGTAACAATAAAGCAAATTTGAAAAAATTTTTATCGGAGGCCGCCTGGGATGCCGTTAAATGAGTTTGTTACCTATATACAAAAAAAATTAACCCGCGATAACTTGGACAATTTGAGTATTCGCCTGAAATTTCGGACTTGAACAGGAGAGCGTTGAGGATGCAACAACAAATGAACGGTTTTTACCATCAGTAAGGATGGCTTGTATAGCTGACTAAACAGGACACGGGAAAGAATTTGAGGATGGAGGTTGAGGGGCTGGAATATAACACCTGCTCAGTGGTGGTTGCACTCTTACCGTCTCTGATGATGGTCTCCTGTATGATTCCGAAAGCGCAGAATAAAATACCTGTCGTTCCAGTGATAGGGTGTTTATCTTCTTTGCCTCGGGAACCTAAGACTCGCATATTCACTTTCTTTCTTCTTAAATATGTCGCCATTATGTGTTTCATCCTTTCCTATGTAAAAATTGAGTGTAGGGGGTACTAGTAAGGGGTAGCATCATACAGATGGCAGTTGGTAAATCCATTTGTCTCGTACAGGTGGGGAATGCTCCTGTGGCCGTCTCTAACTGGTACCCAACTCTTCAATGTGGCTCCTCGATGCTGAGTTCTGCCTAGCGGCCACACCCCAGGCAACCGTCACGATGTGTGGGCTAAACCAGGCGAGGGTCTTCGGTGTTGTGGGATGCCTCCACACCCGGTATGGCTGACTCCCGAACTGCCCACCACCCACCCCCATCTCAAAAGTCCTACGGTGAGCGCGAAAGCAATCCCGTGGGCAGCCCAGACTAATCCGGATCTCTCTCTCTCTCTCACCCTCAAACGAAACCATGACCCATAGTGGAGTTCGGCAACCGTCTGGGCTGCCTTAGCAGCCCTATTGAGGGACAGCACTGCTTACCTCCTCGCGGAGTAAGGGGCTAAGAAAGGTACCCTAAACAAATGCTAGGTCTTCTGCAGCCAGCCGTAGCTCACAGGTCACAAAAAATGCGGTCGTAAATCTCAAACCAACAATAATGCCACCGTTCCCATCCCCCAGGCCATACCCTCCGGGCAGCTCGGGTGAGTCCACTCACTCTAGCAGCCTGGAATGTTCGTTCCTTTTTAGACAATCTGAGGGGCAACCGGCCGGAACGGAGGACGGCGCTTTTAGCTCAGGAACTGGCGCGCTAAAAATTGGACATTGCTGCTCTCAGCGAGACCCGATTCTCTGAGCAGGGTCAGCTGGAGGAGGTTGATGCCGGCTACACCTTCATCTGGAGCGGTCGGCCAAAGGCAGAGCGACGCGACGCTGGTTTTGCCTTTGCCATCCGGAACGACATCGTGGGACGTCTGCCCTGTCTGCCGCAGGGTATTAATGATCGCCTGATGAGCCTCCACCTGCCTCTTCGGGGAGACCATTTCGCCGCCATCATCAGCGCCTACGCTCCCCCAATGACGAGCTCTGATGCGGCGAAGGACAAATTCTACGAGGACCTGCACGCCCTGCTGGTGACGTTGTCGAAGGTGGACACGTTAATTGTCCTTGGTGACTTCAACGCCCGCGTCGGGACGGACCACGCTGCCTGGCAGGGAGTGCTGGGTCCCCACGGTCGTGGTAGCTGTAACGATAACGGCCTCCTTCTTCTGCGCACGTGTGTGGAACACCGTCTCCTGCTGACAGAGGAATAGCAAATTCTGAAGCGCTTGAGACGTGTCCTCAATTGCTCATCAGCCATCCGATGCTGCCATTGACCGGCTCCCTCAAGCAGACACGAACAATGTCCTAGATCTCCCGCCTTCCCTACCAGAAACCAGCTGGGCCGTGCAACAGATTTCCAACGGGAAACCACCGGGATCTGACGCAATCCCTCCGGAAGTCTACAAGCACGGCAGGCCTCAGCTGATGGCGGAACTTACAACAATATTCCAGGAGATGTGGCACCAAGGAAAAGTTCCTGATGATTTCAAGGACGCGACCATCGTTCATCTCTAAAAGCGGAAGGGGAACCAGCAACTCCGTGCTGACCACAGAGGCATCTCGTTGCTCAACATTGCCGGGAAGATCTTCGCCCGTATCCTTCTCAATCGTCTGAACGATCAGCTAGAGCAGAGACGGCAACCAGAAAACCAATCTGGCTTCCGACAAAAGCGTGGAACAACTGACATGAGTTTCGCCGCCCACCAGCTACAATAAAGTGCCAAGAGATGCAAACCCACCTCTACACTACATTCTTGGCTCTGACGAAAGCCTTTAACACGGTGAATCGCCACGGACTGTGGGAAATCATGCAGATATTCAGCTGTCCTGAGTGATTCTCGCACACGATGCTTTGGCTCCACGATGGGATGCTGGCGCGCGTCACAGAAAATAGGACAGTTTTCGAAGCATTCGCAGTAACCAACGGAGTAAAACAGGGCTGCGTACTGGCCCCCACCCTCTTCAATCTCATGTCCTCTGTTATGCTGATGGATGCCTACCGCAATGAGACCATTGGGATCCACATCGCCTACAGAAATGACGGGCGTAGGCAGGTTTCAACGCGCGTGTTTACGACTACAGTCCATGACTTGCTCTTCGCGGACGACTGCGCCCTTAACACTGTGACGAAGAAAGACATGCGAAGGAGCATGGACCTCTTCGCCACAGGCGGCGCCAATTTTGGATTAACATTCAATATTGCCAAAACGGTTGTCATTCGCTAGCCGCCGCCCAGCGCGCTATCCAATGCTCCCCGAATCAATGTCAGCGGCACTCAACTCAACGATATGGAATCCTTTGCTTATCTAGGAAGCACGCTGTCACGCAACACGATAATCGACGACGAGGTTGCTCAACGGATCTCCAAAGCCAGTCAGGCTTCCATGTGGAATCGCTTCGGTATTCATCTGAGCAACAAACGGAAGATGTACAAGGTCGTCGTCTTGACGACACTCCTGTACGGAGTGGAGACCTGAACCATCTACTCGAACCAAACGAGGAGGCTGAATCACATCCATCTCAGCTGCCTCCACAGAATACCAAAGCTGAGATGGCAACACGGGATCCCAGACATGGAAGTCCTGGAACGGACAGGAATCCTCAGCATTCATGCCATGCTGAGCCAAGGGCAACTGCGATGGAGCGGCCACCTGGTGAGAATGGATGACGAGTGACAACCCAAACAACTTTTCTACGTAGATGTCACTACGGATGCTCACAGACAGGGAGGACAAAGGTATGCTACAAGTACACTTTGAAGAACTCTCTGAAGCAACTGCAAATCAACCCGGCGACCTGGGAGGACCTCGCCTAGGACAGGCCGGCCTTGGGAAGATCCGTGAAGAATGGTGCAACAATATACGAAGCCAACCGGATTGCCAATGCCAAACCCAAAAGGGTGGCTCGCAACTCACAAGCGTTCCGGATCAGCATCACGAATGCCCAAGTCTTGCCAACGTGCCCACGCTGCAAACGCCGATACCGCCCGCGAGTTGTCATGGTTGGACTTCTTCGAACTCAATACAACAACAATCTACAACCTCAACTTCTGCCACACCTGCCTCAGACCCCACGACGACAACCACCCCAACCACTAATGATCCCTCCATCGATGCCTCGCCGCCCAGGATCACCGACATCTTCCTCCCCCACCTCCCCTTGTGCCGATCACGGCGACGAACACCACTCGCCCCACTGTCTTCACCTCAGTGGCCACCTCCGACTACCTGCCACTTGCTACCTCCAGCACCACCACCACCACCGCCCCCAGTACCAGCGATGGGGACTTGGAGCTAACCTGTCCGCATTGCGATCGCACCTTCACCTCACGCATCGGCCTGATCGGTTACTTACGTATCCAACTCCCGGCAGACTCAACACCTCCCGACCTATCCTGTCACCACACATTCAAAACATGCATCGGCCTGGTCCGTAACTTGCGTATCCATCGCACGGAGACAGGCTAACCAGTGCCAGGAGCACCAAAATACACCCACCGTACCCGACTCAAATGTCCGCACTGCCCACGCACATTCACGCATCGCATGAGCCTATTATGCTACATGTGTCTCCATGAAAACCTGAAGTAGAACACTGCTGGCCATACCACAACACTACATCGCTCCTCATCACCACATAAAACATGCTTCCAGTCTGCATGCCTGGTAGGACCTCGTTCAGAATAGACCGGCATGTAGAAGATCAGTGAAGACTGGTTCAGCAATCTATGAGGCCAACCGGATCGCCGCCGCCAAGGCCAAAAGAGCGGCACGAAAGTCACCAGCGCCCCGGACCAACACCGCCAATGCCCAGGCCCTGCCAACATGCCCGCGCTGTCAACGCATCTTCCGCGCGCGAACCGGCCTGGTTGGACATCTTCGGACGCAATGCACCAACAATCCGACAATTCCAATTTCTATGTAAAATTCGGCCAACCCTCCTTCTGACTCTCCCACCCTCACTCCTGGAATCAATTCCATTACTCCCTTCATCAAAGAGACCACATCCATCTACTCATCGCCTGCTACCCCCAACACCGCAACCACCACCGTCTTCGCCTTCAGTACCTCCACCACCACCACCATCAGCGATGGGGAATTTCTCCTAAGCTGTACACACTGCGACCGCACATTCACCTCACGCATCGGCCTGGTCGGTCACTTGCGAATACATCGTACAGAGACCGGTGAGCCAGTGCCTGGAACACCATCACACAGCAGAGATCGTCACCTCCACTGCCCTCACTGTCCTCGTGCATTCACTCATCGCATGGGCCTATTCGGTCACATGCGCATCCATGACAGCGGCATACACCACAATGCCGAAAACACCCATACACCATGCAAATCCTCCGCTCCTGCCATTCTTAGCGCCCCTGACGCCCCCACTACGATGAATGACATCCTCCCAGCCTCTACCGATTTCTCCTGCCCACACAGCGCCCGCACCTTAAACTCACGCATCGGCCTGGTCGGTCACCTGCGAATCCATCGCACGGAGGCTGGTGAACCAGTGCCTGGGGCTCCGACATACAGTCGACGCGCACGCCTTCACTGCCCTCACTGCTCCCGCACATTTACACGCCACATGGGCCTATTAGGACACATGCGCCTCCACGACAACCTCCGGTAAACTACCGGAGGCTAAGCTACATCAGCGCACACTACCTACACCAATACATCGACAACACCATCACAATCACCATTTACCGGAGTATATCACGGTGTCCTAGAAACCGTGGCTGGGAAGTCTGCCAATCTGACGCTTCCACCAGACCACGCCGTCGGCTCAGTGTATGTGCTGTGTGTGTCGAGTGGCTGACCAGTGGACTGGGAGTCAGACGGCGATGGCTGCTCCATATCCCCTGAGTTTGTGAATCCTGGTGTGTGTGTTATGGGGGCCAGGTCGTGCTGTGGCGCGCGCAGACGGGTACGCCGATCCGTCAGCCAATGCGCCCACTCCCACATCAGGCAACTGACCGGCTCGGACAGTAGTCTGACTGTGGGGGTGGGGGAGAGAGTGAGGTCGACAGCTCAGCGCATATTTCCTCACTATAAACAATCTGACGCGCTTGAAACTATCACGGTGCGCTAAAAGCCGTGGCTTGGAAGGTTGCCAACTGACGGGATAACTCGGACCGCGTGGTCAGCCCAATGTGTGTTTTGGGTGGAGTGGCTGACTGGCGGACTGAGAGTCAGGCTGCAATGGCTCCTTCTTAATGTGGTCTTTATGGCACCCCCACTCTGTGGGATCCGAGCCAGGTGTGGTGGCACGCCCAGGGGCGTCTCCGGCCGCACCAGCCACCTGTGCCCTCTCCCATCTCCGGTCTTCTTGACTGTGTCATGAGACCGGGCTCAGGTGGGGGAGGAGAAGAGAGTGCGGTAACGTTGAGTGCCGCGGTTGGAAGGTTGCCAACTGACAATTACACTCAGACCTCGCAGTTAGTCCAATGTGTGTTGTGTGGAGTGGCTGACTGGTGGTCTGAGAGTCAGGCTGCGATGGCTCCTTCTTAACGTGACCTCTGGCTATCTCACACATGTGAGATGTAAGCCGTTCAACCCCCTGTTGTGTGAAATCCTGGTGCTTGTGTTTGGGGGGCCAGGTCGTGTACGTAGTACACGTAGACGAGGTCACCAGCAGCTGCGCCTGTTTTCCGCATCAGACAACTGACCGGCTCGGACAGTGGTCTGATTGTGGGGGTGGGGGAGAGAGTGAGGTCAAGAGCTCAGCGTATTTTCCTCACTATAAACAATCTGACGCGCTTGAAACTATCACGGTGCGCTAAAAGCCGTGGCTTGGAAGGTTGCCAACTGACGGGATAACTCGGACCGCGTGGTCAGCCCAATGTGTGTTTTGTTTGGAGTGGCTGACTGGCGGAATGAGAGTCAGGTTGCAATCGCTCCTTCTTAATGTGGCCTTTATGGCACTCCCACTCCGTGGGATCCGAGCCAGGTGTGGTGGCACGCCCAGGGCGACTCCGGCCGCGCCAGCCACCTGCGCCCTCTCCCATCTCCGGTCTTCTTGACTCTGTCTTGTCACCGGGCTCAGGTGGGGGAGGAGGAGAGAGTGAGGTAGCTGCAGCGCAAGGCTACTATCACTTAAAACTAATTCACGCGCAAGTCACCGTCCCTGCACCACCTGGTGTGGAGCATACGGTGGACCTCGTCGAAATCGACGGTCGAACTGCCGTGGAGTGGCTGACTGGTGGTCTGAGAGTCAGTCTGCGATGGCTCCTTCTTAGCGTGACCTCTGGCTATCTCAAACATGTAAGATGTGAGCCGTTCAACCCCCTGTTATGTGAAATCCTGGTGCTTGAGTTTGGGGGGCAGGTCATGTATGTTATACGCGCAGACGAGGTCATCATCATTTGCGCCCACTCCTGCATCAGACAACTGACCGGCTCGGATGGTGGTCTGATTGTAGAGGTGGGGAGAGAGTGAGCTCGATGGGTCAGCACTTTTTCCTATCTATAAACAATCTGGCGCGCTTGAAACTATCACGGTGCGCTAAAAGCCATGCCTTGGAAGTTTGCCAACTGACGGGATAACTCGGACTGCGTGGTCAGCTCAGGGTGTGTTTTTTGAGGAGTGGCTGACTGCTCAACTGAGAGTCAGGCTGCAATGTCTACCTCTTAATGTGGCTTTTATGGCGCTCCCACTCCGTGGGATCCGAGCCAGGCTTGGCGGCACGCTTAGGGACGGCTCCGGCTGTGCCAGCCACCTGCGCTTTCTCCCGCCTCCTGTCTTCTTGACTCTGGCATGAAACTGGGCTCAGGTGGGGGAGGAGAGAGTGAGGTAGCTGCAGCGCAAGTATACTATCACTTTAAACTAATCCACACACAAGTCACCGTCCCTGCACCACCCAGCTGGGGAGCATACGGTGGACATCGTCGGACTACGACAGTCGAACTATCGCATGTTAAAATATGTTTGAATATAGTATTTAGCAGTCTAGTCGGTGTGGCGACCACTGAACCCCTCCCACCCCCTGACAGTTGACTACTGAACGCGTGTGCGACGCGGTCCTCGGCGTGCTGACACCGTGGCATAGATCGATATTCTGGTCGTTGCTGATTGGCCACAACTCAAAGACACACGCTCACACACTGCGCTTGTGCAAACATCCATGGCTGGCTCAGCCTGGCTGAACAATGACCGCCGCTGCCTTCTGAGCTGTTTTTACTCCACTGGCCACCGTAAGGATTGGCCTATTAATTCTGCCTTTGAAATGTTTCATTTCGGATACCCATCTTTGCTGACCCATCGTGTTTCCGCAAGCAGTGTTATTTTAGTCATTTGCTAAGCCTTTAACCAGTATTGAGAATCGACTAAGTTGGTATTTCCACCCTAGTAGCAAAAGATATCGAGTTGGTGTACGTGAATAGCTATTTATCGAGATAACTGTCTCTTAAACCTCATTGATTAGTCAAGTTATGCAATCAGACATTTCATTGGTTGCCGTTCTTTAAGCGCATCGCGACACCTCTTGCGCGCGTACGCGCCACTATTTTGCGTGAACGCCGTGGAGAACGTTATCTAACCGCCCCTGCACTATCTTGCCTTTATTCATTTATATCTGTTGATTGCTGTATTAGTATTGTTAACAATGTTTGAGCAGGAATCAGACAGAACACGTAGACGCCGAATTAGAAGGTATGGGGAAGAGGAATTTCGTGAACTTGTGGACACCGTTAAGAGAAGACGTAGAGTGGAAGACTTGGAGCTAAAAGCATTACATAAGGACGTAATTGTCTCTCTATCGACGGAAGATGAAGGAAATAGGTCGTCCGTGGTAAGTGCAGTGGAATATAATCATATAGGAGCCCCGGAGGAAGACGAAACTCATAGGGCCGCTACCTCTGAATCGGATCAATTGCGGGTTCAGAAGTTACGCGAATGGGCTTTGCGAAACCAAATTTCACATGCACATCTACGTGAACGTTTGGTGATACTTAAGCCGTCCATACCCAAACTGCCAGCTGACTCAAGAATGCTCCTAGGGGCTACGTAGAAGTTGGAGGTAGCCCCTATGTGTATGGGGGAATACGTCCACGTTGGTTTGGAAAAACAACTTCTTATGCTTTTACTTCAGAATACGGTGCCTGTAGCCGGCGATTTGGAAATACCGTTGACCATTGATGGCCTCCGGGTTTATTGGAAATCAAAAACCGAAATGTGGCCTATTTTAGGCAGAGTAGTACGGCCCTTCCTCAGTAACGTATTTCCAGTAGGCATTTATTATGGAGGCAGAAAGCCTTCCGATGTGCACGCTTTCTGTAAGGTAATTGTTAAGGAGATTATACACCTGCAAGATAAAGGCATCCCGAGGGAGGACATCAGTCTTACTTATCGCTTTCGTGTGGGCGCCGTCATATGTGACGCGCCGGCCAGGGCTTTTGTCAAGCAAATTAGGAATGTTTATGCTTACCACGGGTCTGAACCTTGCACAGTCACCGGAGTATATATGGGAAAGGTCGTATACCTGGAGGAAGAGCAGAGAAACGACGCTTAATCCTTTACCCGACCTAGTTACCAAGGTATCTTTGTTATATCAGCGTTGTTTTAAATTCTTCAAGTGAGCTTTTGTCAAAAATCTTCAACGCTTTCGCTCCTTGTTCATCTACTGATAACTGCCATTCGCCAGCGTTTATTTAAAGTTTTGCATACTGTCTTTGGAAGCGGGCACTAGATAGTGGGTTCGCCCTCACAGACTCTCGAACTGAGGTCCTACTGATTAACTTTTCAATGAAACATACAAAAAAGTTTAAGTGGTATGGACATCATTATTGGTTTGTTCTCGCCTATTCAAATTTGTGTCCACTTGTACCTCTGACCAAGTGCGTCAGCAGGTGCAGTGTAGATAAAATTGGTAATGCACACAGTGACGACCTTTAATTCCACTCCCCGATTGGTGGAAACTCCACAGCCTGCGATGTGCTGTCGCCGGAGCTTAACGATTGGTACAACTACGCCATAAAGTAAAACTTGTGCATGTGATGGTCCCTCAGCTGGCTGAAAAAGTTGTGAAACTTTTGGGTAGGGATGCCTTGTATGGCCGCCTAACCAGGACATGGGAATAGGAACCATCCCGCCCGCTTAAAATAAGTTACCTTACGGTACAGTTCAGGAAGGATAAATGCACCGTGTCTTCATGCTGACGCTAACACTAACCTGCAACTAAACTGCCCCCCTTGACCTTAACCCTAGCCATACCTTAAATATAAACCATGCAGTTGACACGATACCCTTAACACTTAGCTTACTCATGACCCTAACTCTAACTCTGAACTTAACCTCAAAATTAAACCTAACCCTCACCGTAATCCGAAACATAATTGTCTTGGCATTTGGCACAAAGCCACATATATCGTAGACGGTTCATTTTACTGCGGCTCTTTTAGGCGGCCATCCAAGGCATCCTTACCAATTCTTGTATTATCGTACAATAATTGAAGGACACCGAGCTATTTGGCTACCTAGAGGAAACCGGATTCAGATTGGGCGGCCGTAAAGAGTTCCATTCGCTCTCGGCATCCCGATGTTATTTCTTGTTAGTCTTTGGCTGGTTATTACATTTCTAGGCATTCAGGAAGGTCATGTTTGAAGCACTGTTGACCAGCGTAAAAGTTTCACAATTTAGCAATTCAGAAGACGAGTTGGCGAGCTTACGTCATTTCGATAAGTTCTCCTCGAGTTAGTACATTTATTTGGGAATGGGGTACAAGCTCAAACATGCGATCAATAATGTTCGTCTTTTCACAGGGGAGTCGTGTGAATAGGGTAGGGAGGTGGGCGGGGTGGGTTGGGGTGGGGACAAGGGACAGCTGGCTAGGCGGTAGTGAGGGTATGGTTGAGCCGATCGAGGGGTGAGGAGAGAGAGAGAGAGAGAGAGGTCGTTGGTCATATCAAGCGCGGAGCTTGCATGAGGTCCTTTTGTGCACACAACACCGACTTCCTCAACCTGGTGGCGGTCGTTTCTGATGTTGCTAGCAGACGCTGACCCAGTGAAATGGGATATAAATCACATGGAAAGCTTCGTTGAGGTCCGCAAAATGCCCGAGATCAACAATGTGTGCGATAATAGCGCTGTTCATGCTTTTCACTTTGCCTTTTCTCAGCCATGCGGGGAGGTTTTCACTTATTCCCTTGGATAGGCGCCGACTCTGGAGACCAACAAAGCCTGCCCGACGTGAGCAAGTAAATGAGTAGCTGCACATGGAGGTGTCCTGAGCTGGCAACCTAACCAGTTTGGTTTAGAATAGTATCCGAACTCTTGCTGGAGGAAAGGTTCATGAACCAACTTGATCAAGGCGTCTTCTCGGGAGTTCACTTGCCACAATTCCTTGAAAAGAGACTTAGAGGAATATACTTTTCTTTTCTACAGTAAGTGTGGAGGGTTTTACTAGTCTAGCGACCATATTGTTTGTAAAACATCTACCCAGATACTGGTTCTCTCGAGGTAGGTCCTGGATATTTTTAAGCCCCACCTCGATACTGTCTGTCGAACAAATTTATCTAATTCTTTGCACACGCAACGGACTAGATCGAGTTTCTGTTGGATGCGTATGAAATCACCGAGGTTTGTATACTATCCAAAGTCAGGTTTTCTTTCGATAAATGCTCCTTCAGACGCTGCCGTCAGAGCTTCCCACTTAGAAGGACGTCTGAGGAATTAATTGAAAATTTCGCTTCCACCTCCAACGTTTGATTAACCTTAGCTAAAGGGGTCTCATCTCCTTACCGCTAACTGATGTTCATGTAAACGGGTGGAGAAGGCAACACGGGTTTTCTGGAAAACAACCACTTTATTCTGGGTCGGCAGAAGACAGCAGAATCTCTAGCTCAATACACTCGTTTAATTTATTGAGTCCTGTGTGTTCTCGAACGTTCCGGCCAATGGCGTGACAAAAGCGGAGAGCGTTCTGGAACCTTCTGGTAGGTCAAGGGGTTTCGCATTGATTGGTTGCATCTCACGCTGGAAACCCCTCGCGGTAACTTCTCGAAAGTTTGGGCCGCACGCGTGCGTCAGGGCCTCATGCATGCTCGGTACAGCGGCGCACACCGATTGGTTGCCAGGTTCCTACGCGTCTTTCTCGGCGTGCGTCATCACGTGCCCTTTCCGTCTCGGGTCACGACTCGACAGCAGGTCCCGCCTCCGTAAGGTGGACCTTATATCGCTTCTTCTTCGGGTCCATGATGAGTTTTTTTCGGCGGTTGCGTTTTTCTATGGCTCTTGCGGACGGGAGGTGGTGTTGGTCTTGTGTCCACTTTGGGTGTCGTGACCTCAAAAGTGTCACATAGGGCTATTTGGCCATCCGTGGTGAACCTCAGTCTAAGCTGCCTCGCATGTCGTTTAATTATTCCCGTTGCCATTACCACCTCGAAGACAACGCCTCTCGACTTTCTGACAGTGCCCTCTACCCATGGTTTCTCGCCAGGGCTGTAATTTCGGGCAAACGCCTCTTCTCCCTCCCAAAAATAGTCTTTTGGCGGTTGAGAAACTTGAGCCTCAGGTTTTAGGTACTGTAGTCGTACATCACGTTGTCTGCCCAAAAAAACGTTCGGCTAGTGTTTTTGGGTTGTTCTGTAGGCCAGAAGGAAAGTGTTGAGGTAGTCCATTTCAACCCCTGCGTTCCACATCTTTCTCATAACTCTTTTGAAGGTATCAAAAAAACGTTCTGCTTGACCGTTCGATTGGGGATAAAATGGCGGTGTCGTCACATGTCGGATTCCCCATTTCTGGCACAACTGTCGGAACACTGATGACGTAAACTGGGTGCCATTATTCGTCACAATCTCTGTGGTAATGCCATATCTGGAAATAAGTTCTTCCATTTTTCTGCCGTGACATCAAAAACTTCTAGCCACTTTGACCATGCGTCGACGACTACTAGAAACATTCAGTTGAAAAATGGTCCAGCCAAATCCTTATGGACTCTAGTCCATGGTCTCCTCACCTCCGGCCATAGCACGGGTCGTACTTTTGGTGGGTTCTTAGCGAAACGTCCACATGGGCCGCGACTTCGAACGAAAGATTCTACATCGTTATCGATTCCTGGCCAATATACGTACCTTCGGGCCATTTGTTTCATACGAGTTATATCCTGGTGCCCGGCGAGTTTACGTAAAACTTGTTGTTGATGATGTTTGGCTGGAATCACCACTCTACCATCATACATTATACATTCTTCGGTGATGTACAACTGCTCCTTCCGGTTCCTGTAGGGCCTTATAGCTGGGTGCACCTTACCTTCATTGGGCCAACCGTTCCGAATAATCTCCTTTACCTAGTGTAATAGTGGGTCTGCTTGCTGGTTGCCCTGCTATGTTCGGCTGTGAGGATACCTGCCGGATGACGCCTCTGAATTCGTCGTTGTCTTGGATCAATGTGCTTGCGACCACCACATCGTCCGGATTTTCGTCGCTTACGCTCAGTCATGATAAAGCATCTGGAGCCCCGAACTTCTGAGTGGGCACGTACTGAATTGTGAAGTCATAACTCAGGAGGGTGGTACTCCACCCCTGTATCCTCTTCACCGCGAACTGGGGCACGTCACAATTTGTGCCCAACAAAAACTTTAGTGGCTGATGTGCTGTGTGGAGGACGAAATGTCTACCGTAAATGAACTGATTAAATTTCTGTACTGCAAAGATTATCGCCGGTGTCTCCTTCTCTATTTGACTGTAGTTTCTTTCTGCCTTTGTGAGTGATCTGGCGACATGCATTAAGGACAAGATTTTTCCGTCCGAATCCTTCTGAAGGAGGACGCCGCCTAACCCGTACTCAGATGCATCCGCCTGGATAATAGTTTCTTTATCGGCTTCGAAATGTGAGAGCACAGTTGACTCAGTAATCTTCGCCTTTATACTGTCAAACGCTTCCTGACAGTCTGTAGACCAGTCAAATGTCGCATCTTTGCAAAGCAGTCGGTTTTAAGGTGGCTTTAAGTTGTGCAGCTCGGAAATAAATGGTGAGTAGTAGCTGACCAAACCCCTAAATGATTTTAGCTCGCGTACATTCATTGGCATTTTCACATTCTTGAATGCTGCAACTCTCTCTGGATCTGGTGAGCATCCTGCATCGCTTACCACAAACCCCAAGCAGTGGATTTATTTTTGAAGGAACTCGCTCTTCTCCATGTTAATTTTCAGGCCATAATCAATAAGATTTTCCATGGCCTGATGGATTCTCTGAAGCATCTCTTCGTCTTTACGACCGACGACCAAAATGTCATCCAAGTAGGCGACGGTCCTATGGACATTTGTAAGCATGGTGTCCATAAGCTGCTGGAATATGCTGGGTGCCGTTTTGACGCGAGTATATTTGAATATACCCTTATGTGTATTAATTGTCAACATCTCCTTTGGGGCATCATCAACTGGTAACTGTAGATATGCCTCAGAAAGGTCAATCTTTGCGAAAACGTTTTCCTCCATTCAATGTCGCAAAAATGTGTTTCACATTCGGTAGAGGGTAATGAGTCGTCTAAAGCGCCATTCAACCCAGTTGAGTAATCTGCGCACAATCTTATTCTCCCATTAGGCTTCTTTACCGCCACTATCGGGGCTACCCACGCTGAATAATTTGCGGTGCAGATAATGCAATTCTGCTGTATGCGCTACAGTTCTTCCTCAACCGCTGATTGTACTGCAAATGGAACGCGTCGACTCTGTCTAATACTGGCTTCTTTCCTGGCTTCATCCTCAAACATACTGTAGTTTTTGTGCACGTTCCGACTGGCATATCCATGCGTTCGGCGTACGTTTTCTTCAGGTCCTCTTCCGTAATGTTTACAGCACAGCATATCTCCTGGAATGGTCGACTCAACAGACCCAACTGGGAGATGGTCTTGTTGCCAAGCCGATCGTTTTCGGACTTTGAGACGTAAATATCTGAGAGATAGGCTTTGTCCTCGAAAACTATAAAGGCCTGGAAAATACCCTCGAATTGCATTTGTGTATTATTTGATGCCCAGGCACGGACGGCTGTTGGTTTTAGTTCAGGCAACCCAAGAGCATCCCACATGTATATGCTGATTATCGTGAGGTCTGAAGCCGTGTCGACCTGCAGCCTAGCGGGTTCTCCATCACTACTGACTGTCAGGTATTTTCTGTCTTCGCAACTAAGCACTTGGGAATCGCGCTGCGCAATAACATTACATCTCTTTCCTGGACTCGACTATTTGTGCGACAGTATGTCGCTTTATGACCAACCCGCGAACACTTGTAACACCTTCTCGTGCGACATGGACAATCTGACACAGAATGCCATCCACCACACTGCCAGCAATTTGTCTTTGGTTTCCTTGCAAAACTAATGTTCTCCTTCAGTCTGCTCGTTTTCGTTTCAAAAAGAAGCACAGGTTGGCTGTTTACGTCACGATCAGCCTAGTGTCGTTTTTGATATTCATGCTACGGACACACTCCTCTGCTAGTTGTTACACGGCCATGTCGGCTTTCTGATCTAGTCGAGCGAGCAATCGTGTGCGGACGTCAGCGTCCTCCGGCAGAGTTAGTGATTTAACGAAAAGGAGGACCTTTATCTGCTGACTAGTGGCCTGCTCTAGGTCTGCTTGATGATAGGCATCATTCAATCGGCCAGCTAGGTCAACATAGTCTTCATGTGGCTGCCTTTCTATGTTAAAACAGTCGTAACGTCGATTGAATAAGGACTTTGAGAAACTTAACAACGATTTCAAATTTTTAACCGTTTCCTCAAATGAAATATCTACCGGCTTCTTTGGCAAAATGAACTTTACGTACCGCTAATGTTCGCGATGGCCTAGCTTCAAAAGCAGGACTTCCACCTTCTCTTCATCCTCCAATTTTGAGCCTTCTTCTTCAAATAGAAGTGCATATTTGCGGTACCAAACTTCAAAATTGACGCCGCCGTCGGGATCGTAAGTAAATTATGTGATCCGGTCTTCAAGTTATTTTCCGTTTGTTATTCCCAGCCGGAGTCCAGCTTTTTTGCATTTCTGAAAGCAGAGCCGCAAAACTAGCCCATTATGTGTTGAGTAACTGCCGCATTTGTTCTCTGGTAATCATAAGTTCTGACATCTGCATCGCCAGTTTGTTCTATCCCGACGGGTGTGATAGAGGAGAAGGCAAAACGGATTTTCTGGAAAATCCACTTTATTCTGGGCCGGCAGAAGACAGTGGAATCTCTAGCTCAATAAACTCTCGTTTATTTATTGGGTCCTGGGTGTTCTCGAACGTTCCGGCCAATGGCGTGACATTAGCGGAGCGCGTTCTGGAACCTTCTGGCCGGCAAAGTGGTTCGCATTGATTGGTCACATCTCACGCTGGAAACCCCTCGCGGTAACTTCTCGAAAGTTTGAGCCGCGCGCGTGCGTCAGGGCTTCATGCATGCTCGGTGCAGCGTCGCGCACTGATTGGTTGCCGGGCTTCCTACACGTCTTTCTCAGCCGGTTTGGCCTGTTTTGGCAGGCGTCATCACGTGCCCTTCCCGCCTCGGGTCGCGACTCGACTGCGGTTCCCGTTTCCGTAACGATATAAATCACCTCTGCCGCGTAGGACCTTCCTGAGCACCATTGATTTTTCGCGCAGGGCCTGATATGCATCGTTTGGCCTGGCCAATCGGCTCTTTCAACGTCTCAAGTTTCTAACCAAGGGTCCCACAACAACCGTCCACTCATCTGAACAATTCATATGAAATTTGCAGGGTATTCGACTTACGGATGAGGAAATGATAGTATCTTTCGATTTGACATCACTTTTCACCTCCATCCCACAACATCTCGCAGCCAAAACCACACAAAACCTGCTAGAAGAGCGCTATAACGAGGCGGACACGAAACTCAAAATAAGGCACCTTTGTCGACCTCCTGAAACACTGCTTGAACACCTTCTTCACCTCCAATGGAACCTTGTTAGAACAGATCAAATTTACGCCAATGGGGTCGCCGTTGTCCAGCCTGATGGCTGAGGCGGTATTGCAGGGACTGGAAGCACTGGCGTTCGACCACTATGGACCACGATTGTGGGTGCGGTATGTTGAGGACACATTTGTCATCATCAGTTGGGACAAGATTGAGGATTTCACAAAGAATCTGAACTCGATCTTGCCCAAAATCCATTTCACGACGGTGGAAAAAAAGACTATCAGTTGCCGTTTCTCGACGTGCTGGTATGCAAAAAGGGCGATGGAGAACTCAAAACGACGGTTGACAGGAAGGCGACGAATACCTCTCGCATTCTGATTATCTTAGCAACCACTCCCTCTCGCACAAACGCAGCTGTGTGAGAACACTGTACCGTCGAGCAGAAATCCATTGCATCGACCCAGCCGATAAGAAGGCCGAGGCCCGGTTTCTGCGGAAACTCTTCACGGTCAACGGATATCCTAGGAGTTTTGTTGAGAAATGCAGGCGGAAGCAAAGAGAATAAATCCAAAGGGGCAGTCAAAACCGAAGTGCTGGCGTGCATTTTTGAATTTCGGTAAACATTCCATGAGATAGCAAGTCTACTGTATGTACTCGCGTTAACTCAGCGAAGTCTGACTGACGTACGCCATGAACCAGTATGTCCTCCGTCTGGCTTAACACAACCGTGACGCAGGCCTTTTGAGGCGCAAGAGTAATATGTGCAGAATAACATCCCCACTCTCCGCACGATCATCCCCATAGGAATAGTGAAAGTGTTGGCTTCCGGCGATATCCAGAAATTAGTTCTGCCTTGAAGCAGTTAATGTAATCCCCTCTCAACCTGTTCACTGCCCTGCATTCCGACAGCGACCACTGCGGTCCCATGTGGTGAGCGCACATTGGTGACGAGCGGAATATTTTCACTTAAGCAGAGTTGCGCTGAATTTTCCTCTCTCTCTCTCTCTCTCTCTCTCTCTCTCTCTCTCTCTCTCTCTCTCTCTCTCTCTGTCTCTCTCTCTCTCTCTCTCTCTCTCTCTCTCTCTCTCTCTCTCTCTCTCTCTCTCTCTCTCTCTCTCTCTCTCTCTCTCTCTCTCTCTCCTCTCTCTCTCTCTCTCTCTCTCTCTCTCTCGTCTCTCTCTCTCTCTCTCTCTCTCTCTCTCTCTCTCTCTCTCTCTCTCTCTCTCTCAACCCAGCTATGCCTGTCATATGCACCAGTGAATAACTCCACGCACGCCAGGGTACTCTCAGTGGCATGAGGCTCAAGCGGCTGAGATGTGCGTCTTCTCACATTCGCGACCTTTCATTCAGCACACCGGCGCTGTGGATCGTGTGCGCGCTGCAGGAATGAGGTGCAATGTTTTTCTTATATGTGGCGCGCAAGTACGTTACTGGGACTAGTTTAGTGTTCAGATCGACAAATTTGAGAGATATGGAGTGGTAATTTGAGGAAGAGGAAAGTCTTGTCGGAAAAAAATAGTGGACTACTCATGCTTTGGAGGGCATAATCGGCTCACAATTTCCAAAACGTTAAATGCACTAAATCAGACAGAAATGACAGCAGTGTGTCGCGCTATTTGGGCTTGGACTGTTTTTAAAAAAAATGTTTTTCACTGTTTCGCTCCTTTGACGGAGATTTCGCTTTCTTGACAGCTGTGAGCGTTATGAGTCGGCACCTCGACAGAGGGTGGTTGCTTCTCTGCGGCTCTTTTTCTTTCCTCTCGGATGGGTTCGTAGTCCGACCGTGTCTCCGCGGCTTTCACAAGTTCTGTATGGTCATCTTTGCTTGGCCTACTTGTTAGTAAAAGTAATGGCTAGGAAGGTTACCAACTGACGATTCAACTCATATATCACAGTTAGGCCAATGTCCGCTTGTGGCCAACTGGTGGACTGAGAGTCAGGCTGCAGTGGCTCCTTCTTAATGCAGCCTCTATGGCACTCCCACTCCGTGGGATCCGAGCCACGTGTGGTGGTACGCCCAGGGGCGGCTCTGGCCACGCCAGTCACCTGCGCCCTCTCCCGCAGCTGGTCTTCTTGATTTAGTTATGACACCTGGCCCAGGTGAGGGAGCAGGAGAGAGTGCGGTTGATGTGGCGCAAGTCTACTGTCACTTAAAACTAATTCACACGCAAGTCACCGTCCCTGCACCACCCTTCTGTGGAGCCTACGGCGGACATTGTCGGATTGCGACGGTCGAACTGACCTGTGTGGGTATCAATTGATGCAGTACCACTGTCGAAGATACGGTAATTATCCCAATGTTCTTGCAGTGAACGGATTTCATGTTTAACGATTTTAATGATAGGTAACCCGATTTCAAGCGATGAGCCGTGGCGGGTGATTTCCTTCAGTTTTGAACTTCTACTGCAATAATGGAAGTAGGTATCGTTTGTAACGACACGTGAACCGCAAAACATGGACACAGAGCGTTGTATGGAATTTTAATCCTGACTGGGGTGTCGGAGGTTGGTGAACATGACTACTGAAGTGGCATTCATTTTATGATGACTTGGGTGTTGAAGATTTGTAACCCTTATCAGAATTCCTTTGACCCACTTGTGAAAAATTCGGCGACCTCGGTGGTATTCGAACCCACGCCAGCAAGGGGAAGGCTGTAGTACAGCAAACGCTCTAGCCAACTGAGCTACGAGGCCCCACCGGGAGCCACTTATAGCTCGCTAATCCAAAACTTATCCAGACTATTACGACACTGGTATGCTTCAGTAACCAGTAGATTTATTTTTATTTTAGGAACCAACTGGAGCAAGGTCGAGAGACTATAGCAAACATTTTCTAAACATTTGCAGATTTTTTAACTTTGTAAATAATACAATACTTCGCAAATTTCATATGCGCATGTCCTATGTCGTGAATGAGTGGGTACAACGTAGGAATGACTTTAATGAATCGAAACGGAAGAGCAACCGCAGGATATGAACAGCAGCAAGGAAGCCAGAAACCCCAGGCTCGTGTTTTAATTCATGCTCGAAGACGGAAATGTGTGCAGTTCGGGAGTATTCCACGCGAGAACAATTTTCCTTTTTACACCACTGTCGAAGCTACAAGATTCGCCCAAAGTCTGCGGGCGAACCCGGAAATGAAATCATTCCAGGGATTTCCAGCCACTATCCACTATGGATATCATATCCTTGGAGCCAATATAAGAGATGCTCACTATCGACCTCGTAAATTGAAAGAGCAGAAAGAACTAAAAGCAGTTTTGCAAGGACCGTATACAGCTTGAGTTACCCACTGTAATGCCCCACTTGTAAAATTCCTATAATCAATGATTTCGTATTATATGAGCCTGTGGTTTCTGGCTTTGTTAGTGCTGAACATAACCTACGTTACCACGTTTTCTACAATGATATATATATATATATATATATATATATATATATATATATATATATATATATATATATATATGGCCTCTTGCGAGGTTGCAGTCGGAGCCTGGTTTCGCAGCAGACGAGATGACGATCCATCCCGTCATCGGCGTCGCAGATCGTCTTGGTCACCAGCACATCCTGTCGATCTCGCCTATAGACGAAACCCAGTCCAGCAGGTCATATGGGTGCATCGATGCTGATTCTTTCAGTGATTAAAGGCAAAAAAATGTAATGTTCAGAAGGAGGCGATGATCAACGCAGGTTCGCATAGGAGGCTCTTGTCGTTACAGCCACCGATATCATGGAGGTTCAATGTTACCCCCGGGAATTATGGTGGCCAAGGAAAAGCAGTCTGTCTGCCTTCGGCACAGTCTCAAAAATGGCGTGCAGATCCTCGGAGAATTTGTCCTTCGCCTCGTCGCGGCTGGTCATTGGGAGCGCGCAGACGCTGAAGATGGTGGTGAATTTGAGTCCCGAAGAGACAGGCACAGGGTCAAAATTCGATCGTTGATGACCCTTCGGCAAGCAGGACAGTCGAACATGACGCCATTCCGGATGGCGAAGGTGATGCCAGCGTCGTATCGCTGTGCCATCGGGCCCCGCTCCAGTGCATCTGACACCCACCTCCGGGAATCAGACCTTGCTGAGAGCAGCGATGCCCACCTTGTAGCGCGCTAATTCTCTGACGACAAGCACCGGTCTGCATTCCGATGGGTAACTCCTCGGTTTGCATAAAGGAGAAGGAAAATTTCAGGCTGTGAGAATTAGCGGACTCACCCACTCTGCACAAAGGTACGGGATGAGAACCCGACACGTGCTAGGTCTATGTTTCTGCAGCTGTGTGACGCAGCTGCAAGGAGGTTGGCTTCTCCGTGGGTCCCATGCGGTTTGCGGTATATGAACTCCAAATAAATATCAAGTTAATCAGTTCGAAAATGATTACGAGTAGCCACGCCCTGGACACTTAACTCCAATTCCTATATTTCGTAATCTCTGAAATTAATAATTTGTTACGACAAAGACAGTCAGAGATTTTCACGTGTTTGTTTTTGCGAATTCCTTGGTAAATTAAGCTGTCTGCAAATGGCTTTTAACCGAAGTTGTCAAGAAAAAGGAGCCTGGATCGGCGAAACGAGACGTTACAACTTTTGCTCGTTGAGAACATTAATATAAACAAGAAGTGTTTCAACTGAATCTCTTCTCGAACCGGATATTTTGACCATAATTCAATAAAAATCTTGGTAAGGCAAGTATAAGGAATCGCATTATTTTTCAAAAAAGAATTCATCTTTAGAAATTATATTATGCAAGTGGCTGACGGTTTTTGTTATAAAACACACGAATAGAATTCTTTATCAATATTTTTGTTTTGCTATGGTGAAGATTAAGACCTTTAACAAATGCATACAAGATACTGTGGAGATGGACTACAGAAACACTTATGTTAAATAGGAAGTATGTGACAAGATAATTTTTTTGGATAACGAAGTTTCCGCTAATTCGATATTTAGAAACGCAGTGAACAGAAGGTCAGCAGTTTTCGCAAAATCTTAGTATATATTCGGATACTCTGATGTGTATGTGCAGTCTTAGAATGGGGCATTTAAGCAAACAAATGTAGCAATAAGCGTTCCAATAAAATCGAAAATTAAGTTCTTTCATCTGCAGCTGAAAAACGTATCACTTATTTTTTCAGGGAAGTCACAAAAACCGATAAAACTTTCTCATTTTCACCTTTCTTTAACCTGGGAAAAAAAGGTGAATCCCACGTATATTCGTCAGCCAAGTATCTAATTAATGCGATTTTAAAACGGGCAACTTATTATAAAACGTTCTTATGTTGATCTTAGGCATATTTATTGTCAACTTTTGCTGTAGGCGTTCACTCTTCTTGGTATGGAGTTTTCATGTTTGAATGAATCTACAAATATGACACAAATAGTCATCTGCATTAGAAAGTATATCCAAAAGCTCACTAATTCGGTAAATGCTTTTAAATATATCTTATTTTGAAGGTTTTGATAAACACAGAACACGATCTAAATTGATTGCCAATCGGCTGAAAACAGTGAACATCGTGAAATATTCACCGGTATTTCAAGGAAGATCTGAAACTAATTGTGAATCCAATACCAGAAAAACCTATAAAGTGAATCAACGAAAGGATACTTCTCTTAAGCTACACAAAATGATACGGTATGGTATAATATTACTTTTCACATTTACATAAGTTTTAAAATCACAAAAATATTTCAAAGCTTTGGTTAATGCGTTGATGTCTGTTTGAGAGTGAATATCAATCTTTCGTAAATTATGTCATTTTGTACGAGTTAGGTCAAGCACCGTACATTGTGGCAGTTAGCGTAATCATTTGCATCCCAAGCACGCATCGGCCAAGATTAACAACCCCCGCAGCGTCGCAGATGTTCGTACTTTTTGCAATAATAGCGTTCAGCGTGCTGTTCACTCGGTCATTTGGCCTACCAGCATTAGCACCGCCCACGCGCTTGAGTGTGATGAATTACTTTGCACTAATAAAGTACTAGCACTGAGTTATTCCAGCCCCTGGCCACTGGTCTCGTTTTATACGAGCCTGGGGTTTCTGACTTTCTTGGTACTGTACATAACCTACCGTTACCTCGTTTTCTACAATATATATATATATATATATATATATATATATATATATATATATATATATATGTATATATCGCGTTCATCATCTCCTGAAGAAGACGAAGAAGAAGAGGGGGCGATTTCATGACAAAATTATATTTTGGACTGACGTTTCAAAAGCCTTCTCGCTTCCATCATCAGAGTAAAGTGCTTGCTGCTACTGGTGGTCTTGAGTTAGTCAGTCTTGCCGCGTGCCTCGTATTATATCCATGGTGGACGCGTGAACTTTGACCTGCCCGATCGCCGCTGACTTCCCCGAGGTTGAACGCCGGCGGGCTCGCGTGTCTGCTGTCCCCTTTGGAGCCGTCGTAGGTTTAAGGAAGACAGCGTGTCTGTTGGCCTCCCCCACGTCAATCAGCGGACTGATCAGTCGTTACTGCACTCGTGAGTTGTTATCCGTTTTACGGGCGCATTCGTTGATGCAGTGTTTGACTTTGGTCATGTGACCTTCGGCCACCACCCCGCTTTTCCGTGAGCCTGGGCTCTCGGTTCCCTGTGCTCGTTTGCTTTATTGGCCCTGGCCGAACTGATCCGAGCCGTGTACGAAGCGCCTGGTAGGCGGGATGTAAGGCTATAGCTCGGTTGAGTGTGCCAGTCGAGGACCAGCTCTCGAGCACCAATCTGGCCATCTTCTCATTGGCTCGGCCAATCACCCTTGTTTTCTCAAAGGCGAAATCATCGTTCAGCTGTTGTGCGTGACCATAAACCAAAGACAACTTTTCTTTGCAGTTGATTGCAAGTTGGTGTTCATGCTATCTTGTGCCCAGGTGCTTGCCCGTTTCACCAACATACCTTTCATCACAATTTTGGCATGGTATGCTGTAGACCACTGCTGATTGTTCTGTCACTGGTAGCGGGTCTTTGGGCTTCATGACTTGCTGTCTGATAGTGCATTCTGGATTATGAGCATTCTGGTTTTATGCAGTCACCTCTGAAACGTTCCTCGCATAGGGGATTGTGAACCAAAACTTTGGCTTCTCTTCATTCGACCGCTCAAACTGAGGCTTCCTGAGGCATTTGCGGATGAAAGACTTTAGATAACCGTTGGCTGTAAAAAGGGCGAGTAAGTACTCCATCTCATCCTTCTTCCCACTGTCGTCGCTGCAGTGTGTTTGGACACGTCGGAAGAGGGTTCTGACACAACTGCGTTTGTGGCCAACAGGGTGGTTGCTTCGGAAATGGAGGATGCGCCTAGTGTTGGTTGCCTTGCGGTAGACCGTTGTCCTTATCTTCCCGTCTGGCAGCTTGTAACTTGGACGTCAAGGAAGGGCAACTGATTGTTGACTTCTTCCTCCATGGTAAACTAGATTTCGGGAAAGATTGGATTCAACAATGCCCTGAAAGCCCGCAAATGACTCCTCTTGATTATGACGAAAGTGTCGTCGACGTATCTGGCCCAGAACTTCGGTGGGTACGAGCTGAAGACCAGCTGCTCAAGCCTCTGCAAAACTGCTTCGGCAATAGTCCAGACAGAGGCGAGCCCATTGGCGTCCCCTTCTTTTGCTCGTAGACCTGGCCGTTGAATGTGAAGAACGTCTTAAGACACAGTTCTAGGAGTTCGATGATATGCACTCGTTCGAGTTTTTGGTCGGTTTCGTTATATTTTTCCTGGAGAAAGCCGTCGATAGTTTCGATAGCCAATGCGGGTGGGATAGAGGTAAATAACCAGATCACGTCAAAGGACACCATCACCTCGTCTGCCTCTACTTCAAGATGTTTGATGCGCGTTAAGACCTCGTCAGCTGACTTCACTGTCCACTTTGAATCCTTGGTTAGGAAACAAAGTCGCTGATACAACCACTTTGACAGCTCAAAGAATGGGGTGCCACGTAAGGAGACGATGGGGCGTAGGGGCACTCCTGGCTTGTGAACCTTTGGCAGGCCGTAGAAGCATGCCATCGCAGAATCAGTGGCTTTTGTGGCCAGCGCTTCTCTTCGCGCGAGAGCTCCCGCCTTCCTCAGCTTGTCGACCGTCTTGTTTATGCTGTTCACGAGCTTTGAAGTCACTGGTAGTCGATGGTACATAGGATTCCTTGTCCATCAAGAGGTTACTCAGTTTTGCTCCGTACTCAGATTTGGTACTGAGTACGGGGACCGTCTCTCCCCCCCTCCCCCTGTCAGTGCTAGCGCAAAGTAATTTATCACGCTCGAGCGCGTGGGCGGTGCTAATGCTGGTAGGCCAAATGACCGAGAGAACAGCACGCTGAACGCACAAAATACGAACATCTGCGACGCTGCGGTGGTTGTTAAGCTTGGCCGATGCGTGCTTGGGTCGCAAACGATTACGCTAGCTGCCACAATGAACAGTTTGTGACCTAACTCGTGTAAAATGACGTAATTTACGAAAGATTGATATTCACTCGCAAACTGACATCAACGCATTAACCAAAGCTTTGAAATATTTTTGTGAATTTAAAACTTAATGTAAATGTGAAAAGTAATATTATACCATACCGTATCATTTGTGCATATTAAGAGAAGTATCCTTTCGTCGATTCACTTTATAGGTTTTTCTGGTATTGAATTCCAATTAGTTTCAGATCTTCCCTGAAATACCGGTGAATATTTCACGATGTTCACTGTTTTCAGCCGATTGGCAATCAATTTAGATCGTGTTCTGTGTTTATCAAAACCTTCAAAATAAGATATATTTAAAAGCATTTACCGAATTAGTGAGCTTTTGGATATACTTTCTAATGCAGATGACTATTTGTGTCATATTTGTAGATTCATTCAAACATGAAAACTCCATACCAAGAAGAGTGAACGCCCACAGCAAAAGTTGACAATAAATATGCCTAAGATCAACATAAGAACGTTTTATAATAAGTTGCCCGTTTTAAAATCGCATTAATTAGATACTTGGCTGACGAATATACGTGGGATTCACCTTTTTTTCCCAGGTTAAAGAAAGGTGAAAATGAGAAAGTTTTATCGGTTTTGTGACTTCCCTGAAAATAAGTGATACGTTTTCAGCTGCAGATGAAAGAACTTAATTTTCGATTTTATTGGAACGCTTATTGCTACATTTGTTTGCTTAAATGCCCCATTCTAAGACTGCACATACACATCAGAGTATCCGAATATATACTAAGATTTTGCGAAAACTGCTGACCTTCTGTTCACTGCGTTTCTAAATATCGAATTAGCGGAAACTTCGTTATCCAAAAAAATTATCTTGTCACATACTTCCTATTTAACATAAGTGTTTCTGTAGTCCATCTCCACAGTATCTTGTATGCATTTGTTAAAGGTCTTAATCTTCACCATAGCAAAACAAAAATATTGATAAAGAATTCTATTCGTGTGTTTTATAACAAAAACCGTCAGCCACTTGCATAATATAATTTCAAAAGATGAATTCTTTTTTGAAAAATAATGCGATTCCTTATACTTGCCTTACCAAGATTTTTATTGAATTATGGTCAAAATATCCGGTTCCAGAAGAGATTCAGTTGAAAAACCTCTTGTTTATATGAATGGTCTTTTAAATCACAATGCATAAAAACTATGGACATTGTTTTGTGATATTAAACAACAAAGGAAATTTTTTGGCTGTCCAGCAACCTCTGAGTTCGCCCACATCCTGTCTGTTTTCTTTCAATATATAAGACTAAACATGTAATGTTCTTTAATAAAAGGCATGTTGGGTCGCAAATCCACTCAACGAGCAAAAATAACAAGAGAAACTGTACGCCTAACTATTCACTCCAATTTTGATAACATTACATGAGTTAGGTCACCTACTGTATTTGCTTCTGCTAAAATTGTCTTTTGCTCTCTGCGCTGATGTGTTTGAGATCATAGTTGCATCCATTTTGCAGACAGCCTCTATTTACCAAAGAATTTGCAAAAATAAACACGTTAAAATCTCTGACAGTGTTTATTATAACAAATCAATAATTTCGGAGATTATGAAATATAGGAATTAGAGTTAAGTGTCCAGGGTGTGGATTCTTGTAATCATTTTCGCACTGATTAACTTGATATTCCTTTGGAATTCATTTACCAGAAGCCGCATGTGACCCACTGAGAAGCAAACCTCCTTACAGCTGCGTCACACAGCTGCAGAAACATCGACCTAGCACGTGTCGGGTTCTCATCCCGTAACTTTGTATGGAGTGGGCGAGTCCGCTAATTCTCACAGCCTGAAATGTTCCTTCTCCTTTATGAAAACCGAGGAGCAACCCATCGGAATGCAGAACGGTTCTTGTCGTCAGAGAATTAGGGGGGGCATCGCTGCTCTCAGCAAGGTCCGATTCCCGGAGGTGTGTGTCAGATGTACCTGGAGCTGGGCCCGAAGGCACAGCGATACGACGCTGGCATCGCCTTCGCCGTCCAGAATGGCGTCATGTTCGACTGTCGTGCTTGCCGAAGGGTCATCAACGATTGAATTTTGACCCTGTGCCTGTCTCTTCGGGCTTCAAATTCACCACCATCCTCAGCGTCTGCGCGCCCCCAATGACCAGCCGCGACGAGGCGAAGGACAAATTCTCCGAGGATCTGCACGCCATTTTTGAGACTGTGCCGAAGGCAGACAGACTGCTTTTCCTTGGCCACTTCAACGTCGATGTCGGGTAAGACCATAATTCCCGGGGGTAACGTTCAACCTCCATGATATCGGTGGCTGTAACGACAAGAGCCTCCTATGCGAACCTGCGTTGATCATCGCCTCCTTCTGAACATTACATTTTTTTGCCTTTCATCACTGAAAGAATCAGCATCGATGCACCCAATATGACCTGCTGGACTGCGTTTTTGTCCATAGGCGAGATCGACAGGATGTGCTGGTGAAAAAAACGATCTGAGACGCTGATGACGGGACGGATCGTCATCTCGTCTGCTGCGAAACCAGGCTCCGACTGCAACCTCGCAAGTTACCTTAAGGTACGCGAGTGTTGCCGACAGCCGACTTTACCATGTCTGACGTCCTTCTTAAAGACCCACTGCCTCAAAGTCATCAACCGCCACAGTAAGCGCTTTCAGACTCCTTGACCAGCAGCAACTTGCCCAACTTCCGCCCGGACACGCACACGTGCGTCCAGGTGGTGCGGCTGCCAAAGAGCTACACGTCACTCCACGGCCGATGCAGCATGCGCCACTAACCGCGACACCCCTCGGCTAATGCAACACACGACAGTTCGACCGTCGTAGTCCGACGATGTCCACCGTATGCTCCATGGGAAAGTTGAGCAGGGACGGTGACTTGCGCGTGATTTAGTTTAAAGTGATAGTAGACTTGCGCTGCATCTACCGCACTCTCTCCTCCTCCCCCACCTGAGCCCGGTTTCAAGACAGATTCAAGAAGACCAGAGGCGGGAGAGGACGCAGGTGGCTGGCGCGGCTGGGTCCCCTAAGTCCTAGCCGCCCCTAGGCGTGCCACCACACCTCCATGTTCGGCATTTGTTAGCGGAGCGCAACCCGAATAACGCATGCCGTGCCCTGATGTGGCCCCCGTGTTGGTCCAACGCATCTACCACGTGGCCCGTTTAGGGAGCACTAATGCAACACACATACACACCAACTGGGACACACTTGAACTTTCTCCTGAAAAAGCAGCTGCAACCACCGTCCCACTCTCTTTCAGGCATGACTGGAAGCACTCAACGCTAGCCATGGCTTCGTCAGTGGCCACTGCTGCCTGACACAGCAACTCGGAGTTCTGTGCACACCTACCACCGGTGCTCTCTGCCGGATGATTGTTGCGCTCGGAGACCAGGTGCCCAGACCGCCAGGTAAGTTGAATACAATTTTATCGAATTTGCCTGTTCACCGTTTTACTTTCAGCCTCTGAACCTGACACTTAACCCCGAGCAGGGTTAACCTACCCCGGCAGGCCACGACTTTTAGGGCGTCATGACAGATTCAAGGGCGTCACATTTATTACAGTGAGGAATGTGCGGATGCGCCGCGGGTATGGACGCTCTTGTGTCCGTCTCGCTCGCTCGCTCCCTCTCTTCCCTCGTCAGCGCACCAGTCAGCTGATCGAGCTCGTCAGTCATCTGGCGCTGGGATTGGGTACAGTGCCTGGCTCTGCGGGATGCCTTCACCTAGGCGTGCTGCAAAACTCCCATGTGCTGTAGTAGCCATGGCCTAGTCATAGTAATTGTCCCACATGAGCAAACATAAGAGGGCTGGCAGACGTATTGTACGTAGGTTGTGTGAAAATACAGTTGGCCCACCTATTTGCGGTTCAGTATTTGCAGATTCACTCATTCGTGGATATTTTTCGGAGAGCATCTCTAAAATGTTCACCAATTATTTTTTATTCAATTTTCGTAACTAAATACATTTTCACTGATAAAAATGATTTACTACTTTGCAAATATTCATATTAAATGTGCGTGCCCGAATACAGGGGTAACTGGATTAGCTTTCACCTTACTAAGAGTAACAATTATAGGTGTGTTCACTCGTAGAGGTAAGCTATATATATTTTTTAGGCTAAGGTTGTAAGATGACTTTGAAATAATATTAAAGTGGTTTGGGTATAGGTGATGTTTAAACATTAAAATAGGCAATTATAACTGTTTTTATATGTGAATTTCACCGATTCTCTCGCGGCTGTAGTCGCTTACCCCCACGAATACGAGGGATCGACAGCCCCTCATGGTTCCTGCTGTGGCCTTACAGTTTGTTCAGATCGAAATTTCATTTCAGAGAACCTTATGACATTTTAAGGGCTTATCCGACTGTTCTGAGCAGCAAATTGATCTGAATCTGCTAATGCTAAGACATTGATGTAGTAGATAGTAGATAAATGAGACTCTGAACGCAAGGGTGGTTACGCAGGTTGTCAATTGCCCAACAGAACCCCACTGATGATCGATCACCCTCTTTTGTACAAGATTTTGGCAAATTACTGACAAATAACTGCGCTGATGAAATAATTGTGACTTTCAAAACTGCTAAATACGGAACTCGAATGTCGTAAATTCGTTCTTGAATACTGAAATAAGTTCTGTTACCGTATAACCTTGACATTTGTTCAGGTTTAAAAATATTTATAAGGACAATGAGGTAACAATAAGATGACCCTTTATAACGATCCCTTCCGAAAGCTTACGGCAGGAGTACCTATCTTTTCATAAAGGGAAGCTCAAGGAACACACTGCCTGAACGACGCCTATCCCCACAATCATCCCGGGAAGTTTCGCTCGAACGGAACTGTTCAGATGTACACAAGAGCAGTATTATGAGTTTGGTACTCTACGTCTCTTGTATGGCATGGTAAAGTTACCTTACGACGGCGATTGAAAAGGCAGACATCGGAACTGCTTCAGCAGTCTAATCTGAGTCTCGTGTGGAGTGAGATGGGTCGACACCGAGGAGTCTCTCACCGCAGGCCAGATAACCAGTGTCAGCGGAACCATCTTTAATGAGCCCGCAAGGGCACAAGCAGGTCAGGGACAACGGCGGCAAGAGCGCGAGATGTGAGCATGCGCCTGCAGCCAAACGTCAAAGAGCAAAATATCGATCGGTGTCACGGTGTCAGCACGCCGAAGCCTGAGCCACACAGGCGCAAGCATTAAACTGGCAAGAGGGGGGGGGGATCCGGCCGCTGTCGCCACGCCTGCTTGGCACACGGGTTGACGGTCAAACCGCGAGGCAGCCAGAGGCGAACCTTTCACGCGTTTAAATTTTGCATCTGTCAGGATAGCTATCGGGTTACCCATAGTCCGGTAAGAATGAAAGCTATACAGTTTGCTAGTGCCGTTATTCCAATGACACGCCTTAGTAAATCCTACCTGTAAAATCTGTAGTCCGCTAAGAGAAAAAGATTCCAACACCCATGTATGTGAGTCAATCATCAGCCCGTCGTAACGACCTACACTAATCCTCGCAACTTGGTCTCACAGTCTGATGCTTTTACCGCGGATATCACGTGGTTATTGGAGTTCATTTTCAGTGCCGTAGCGTGTTTTTTTCGCGACTGACGGAGATTGTTGGGTGAATTAAAAATTCAAATTAAAGGAACTAACTCGAAATCATGGAAGCGGCGGTAGGGATGCCTTTGATGGCCGCCTAAACAGGACACGGGAATAGGAACCGCCCATCCGGCCTAAAATAGTTGACCTTACGGTAAATCTAAGGAAAAGTAAATATACCCATGCCTTAACGCTAACACTAACCATAACAGTAAACCGCACTGTCCCCTTAATCGTAACCCTAGCCCTGCTCTAAACCTAAAACATACAAGTAACACGATAATAAACTTAGCCTTTAGCCTAATAATGACGCCTAACCTCAACTATATCCTTAATCTCAAATTTAAAAATCACCCTGTGTCATGTTTAAGGAGGCCATACAAGGCATCCTTACGGAAGGAGCTTTTTTTCGTCCCAAATTAACTTTACGGGCACAGTATGCTGCCAACAACTGAGCCGGCTATATGACCCGTTAAGGTCCAAGGAAGCAGCCATGAAACCGATCATTTATTTACCGCAATAACAAAGTCAGGTGATCGTATACCCTTTAGCATGGAGGAGACTGCAGCAAAAGCAAGGCACCGCGATCTCCCCACAGTTCGGAATTTTCACAATCTGTTTTGGCTTTTAACGCATTATTGAGAAAAAGGCTGACTCTTAAAACCGCAACGCACTGATGCTAGGACTTTGTTAATCATTGTATGTCAACTTTATATATCAAACTGTGGGAATATTTATAGATGGTATCATTAATTTTGTTAACTAAAATGACTGACACTGTTATTAACATGCACTAAAACCGATAACTTTCCCCAATAAAAAATTAACATTAAACCAAGCCGATGTCTCATATGTAAAAGCACTTTACCACGAGATAATACTGCCCTCGCCTTTAATACCTCTCGAATTTGACACATACTATTCAAGATTACACACGGAAACGGTTATTCCAAAGTGTAATTGCCAATGCCCTCAGACCTCAAAGGTCTCCAATTTATTCGCTTCCTTTCTAGCATAGCCACAGCGACCAAACCGCCTTGCCATTTGACTGCTTGCGGCCCGTCGAAAACGCATCGCCGATCGATAATTTGGACTTCAATGATTGGTCCCAGCTGCACACGGCTCAGGCTCCGGCTCATACCTCGCGCAGAAAACCAACATCAACGGTTGCCTCTCGGATTGATTTTTATTTTGTTGACGTCGTCCTCTAAACCACTGGTACTTCCCCGACCGTCTTCCAGACGCTTGATTTCGGAAAGTTCTCGTGGTCAACTCATCGCACGTTAGCACGTTCAGGTGGGTTTAGGTCTGACAAACAGATCAACGATATCGGTATAGTAGAGGGTGCTCAAGAGCATGCGATGATGCTGCTTCACTGAACCGATTACCAGAATTAACTTGCACTTTCCGTTTTACCTTTTACAGTAGATTCCCCTATCTCATGAAATGTCAACCAAAATTTAAGATGATAACATGGCACACATTTGAGGTTGTTAATTGTGTTTTTTTGGTGCTGATTTGAGGCGCAAAATACTGCTTTCTAAGGAAGAGTTAATTTTAGTTCTGTTTATTCAAAGCAAAACTGGGTAAAATGGGGCAAAATCCGACGTTTCTTGATTTCCAGGTGTTTTCCTACGTTATTGCACACTTTGGACCAAAAACTTTTTGTTTGTGTGCGTTATAATATAAAGGATTATTAATGTAAGCTCGAAAAGTTTTAATATATTTCTTCAGAGAACGGAATATTTGAGCTTGCGTTCACGAAAAACAGGTAAATGGAGGTATGAGAAATCGCATTGTTTTTCGGAAAAATGAGGACGGATTTAGTTTTAAAAATTCAGTTTTGAACATTTGTAACTTCGTATGCCAAAAACGCAGGAATAAAGTTATTTGAGTGTATTTGGTTTTACCACACCGATAATTGGGATTGGAAACAAGCATATACACGAAAAGCTGCCACATGCCGTCATTTTTCTCTGTCACTCCGTATGCAAAAGATGTCCAGACGATATCTATCTGCAGTTTAATAATTATGAATAACGAAAATTGAAATGGAAAGGGTAGAAGATTGACAATTCTTCGCAAAATCTTAGGTTTTATTCGGTCTCTCGGTCGTGCATTTGCAAGCTTGGAACTGGGCCGAAAAGTTAGCAAGTATAGCGAAAAACGCTCCAATAGTAAGAAATAAGTGAGTTCTTTCATTTTCAGCAGACTTTGGATCCCTTATTATTAGCGAAATCCCTATTTTTTCCTTGACTTGATCTTGGAAAACGGTTGAGTACGCTGACATTCGAAAACGAAATATCTAATTAAAATGTTTTTTAAACAGATAAATTATGACCCGAACGGCCGTCTGCATTAGAAAGACTGTCTTAGAACTCACTATTTCGGTAACCGCCTTTAAGAAACAACTTATTTTGAAGGTTTTGATAAGCACATACAGCAGAGTCTATATTTATGGGCAGTAAACAGAAAAAAAAGGAAAAGTATTTACCACAATTTCAAGGACGATCTGAAACTCATAGTGATTCAACACTCGAAATGCTTATGAAGAAATTTAACAAAAGGCAAGTCCTCTTAATATGCATAAAATGGCGGCTTAACGATTTCACTTAACAATTCTATTTAAATTTATTAGCCACTGTCCGGCCTATCAGAATGTCAGCTTATTAAATATGTTATTCTTGTGACGTCCCTGTCGACACAATCAAGTGAAATTCTGTTTGCAGTAAACAAACGCATCTTAAACAATGTATAAACGGAAGGAGAAACCGCCAATTCCCGTGAAACCGTGTTGGAATACATAATCGAAATTTAGGCTGAATGGTAACGGTCATTAGTTCCATTGCCATTAATCTTGAAGAGTACTACCGTGAAATATACAATAAAGGACTGTTTGCAAAATTAATTCTACTTCTAGTGTTTTACTTACTCGTTTGTTTACATGATCAAGCATTCACTTCAGGTTAATTAGCTAACCCGACTTTTCACGTTTTTAAAATTTGCAATTTTTCTAAAAACATTAGTATTTCTAAACAACGTAAAATTAATTTTGCAATCAAATTATGCCTTCTTTTTAAAAACGGTCGCTTCTTTACTGCTGTGAAACTTTGGGGGACGCAGTGTGGGCTGATTTGGCATAACGCACCCTATCACATGAAATCCATGAGATGTCATGAGATAGGGCACATACTGTAGGTTTTTCGTGTTGATTATGATGCCGCTTAATCCAAGATTTTTCTGTCGCAGTGATGCCGGCTTTTGGAATGACTTCTTTCTGACCACCCGCAAAAAGTATTCTTTGTAAAAAGGCTACTTAAGTAGTATGCAATTTTCTCGTTGCTTCTCAATGCTCTTGAGCATTCAAATATATTTTACAGTAAACAAGACCAAAAAATATTATAATTTCTTAAAATTATATACTTGAAAAAATGGTAATCTTCTGTTTTTTCTGTTTTTTTTTTCAATAATTTTGAACACTACGGGCCGTTACACTTGCATTCAAGGTTTCCAAACTATATATTCTCTATACATTTTGTGTAAGGAAAAATAACAAAATTTCTACAGTGTTAGTAAGAGGTCATACAGTTCTCATAAAATCATTAAGTGAATTTTTATTATGCTGTATACATTGTAGGCGACATTAATCAATTCTCGGATACGATGTATTATGGATGAACATTTCAAGATCTTAAAAAATCTCATGATTTGAAACTTTTTCAAAACCAAAAGAGAACCTTTCTTCAAGTATAACATTTGAGGAAGACGTAATTTGCTACCAAATTAAAACAACAAAGAATATTTTTGGTCGTGTTTTCTGTAATATATATTTGAATTAATAAGAGCATCGAAAAACAATGAGAAAATGTTATACTACTCAAGAAGCCCTTTTTATAGAGTAGACTTCTTGTAAGTGATCAGAAAGAAGCCTTTTCAAAAGCCAGCATCATATTTTGAATGAAATATCTTGGGATTTGACTGCTCGCTGATCAATACGAGAACCCTACTTAAGTGAGTTGTTTGAATACAAAGCACATTTTAGAATTTCGGTTTGGCATTTTATCACAAAGGGAATCAACTGTCAGGAGTGGAACTGTCAGGAGTGGAACTATAAAACTAAACGGAAAGAGCATATTCCTTTCCGCATGCAACTCGCCAAAGCTTCATTTTCATGTAATTTTAAATTAAAAATGATTGCATCCACTTCCCTCTGTATGGTCTTCCAGTTGTCTTTGTTGGCCCATGCTGGACCAGATGTCCCGATCGCGCACCTTGTCTAAACAAAGAAGGACACTCGAGAACACGGCCTTGAGTGCCAGCTACAAGGGCGTTTGATGCAAACGCAATCGACCAAGCGCACACAGGGTTTCTTCATTTGTCGGAGGTTTGAACAAGCTATTTCTGGGCGGCAGCCGAGAGAGGTTACGGCATTGCGGTGACCGTTCGCACACACCGCATGCAAGCCCTGTCTTCAAGCAGAATCACAGCGGGCGCGAAAGACGCGTGAAAGCGCCACGTGGAAGAACGACCTTCAGATTAAAAAAAACTGCAGAGCATCGAAAATCTTGCAGCTTCAGTCGAAACTTCCTGCGTGATCAAGGTCACTAAACACTTATTGACACACCGTGTACGTCACCTTCGCAGTTGATCTCTTAGTGATTCGGGTGGTTGAACAGATTTTCAATTTCTGTGAATTCCATGAATTTAACAGCAATCGATCATTACATAGGATGCCTTTGTTATCATAAAATTATACTAATTTTTTATTCAGCTTTTTGTAACATAAGTTAGTTTTAATAGGAGGTTTTTAACTATACTTAATTATTTACCATGACGGCGTCATGCAGTGATACAAGATTGGCGAAACGCGCATCTGGGCCTTTAGCTAATATCTGTGTTGCCAGTATTGTGCGTATTTGCCTACTACTGACTGTCTTTTGGTAGCTAGTAGATGTTACGCGGTTATTCCGCAGTAGTTGATGCACTCGGGTTCAAACATTCAGTTCACCTTCCGGACCAAGCCTGGAAAAGTTTGTTCCAGAGGATTTTTTCCATGTTCGTAAATTACTTTCCTTGGAAAGTAAAAAAGGCAATGGAGGTCACACAGGATCCCGTTTTCGCCCTCCCACAAACAAAGACTCTTTTTGCCAAATTTTCTCTGCATTTACTTGCAAAGAACGTCTCTATAGATGATCCCCAGGGGAAAAAAAATTTTGAAATCCGGAACAAGAGTTTTAAAAATTGACAGAAATTGTGGTCCTAGTTTAAATTATAAAGCGGTTTATGAGGCATCCGGTACAAAAAGTTAAATATTTGAAACTTAATTCTACCGGAAACAGGCTCGGATACTGCGTCTCAAAAATTGGGGTCATATAGAAACCTACATCGGAGAGGCACGTTGTGTTGTGCCTTAATCGTTTGACTACAGTGTGAAAGGGAAACAAGCGATAATGATAGAAACAAATAGGCAAGGATATGTTATGTAGTCGGGGTCAGCAACAGATAACCCGTGGAACTTGTTTTATGGGAAGTAATAGTAATAGGGGTTATGCAGTTGGGGCCTTAGGACGCAGGCCCCTAACCCAAATCCAAGCCTTAGCTGTAAACATAATCCAAACTTAAATCCACCCCTAACCCGAGGAATAACTTAACGGAAACTGACATCTTAAATAAATATAGTATCGGTATCGGACCCTATGTAAGTGAAAATGCAACGGGTGATAGGCGGGAGACAGATCGATAAACCGGCTTATACAGCTGTGGTTCGAACTCCAGGTCTTGCGCAGCCTCCTGTCTGTCCTTGCTGCTTTGCTTTTAGCCCAAATATAGAATTTCTAGTCGGCCGCCAAGGTGTAAGGAGCCATTTGGGACAGTGGATCACCCCTCCGCATTACAAGTTTGCACTCGTTACTTCCTGTAGCTGTGTGGACAATTTATAAATTAGCTTGATCTTTTTGCACTACATATCCAGCCAATAGTTTGATATAGATTCCGAGGCTGAAGTATGTTTCTAATAATAGACGTAAGCTACATAACAGACGCACGACCAGAGGTAACGGCAGGTCACGTAGGTCGCTACTAAATCGCCAGCCGACAGTTAGTCTTTCCTCTTATTACTCTTAGTTGAGGTCTGGCTGAATGGTAACAGCCAATAAACGAGAAACGGTCGCTCGGGTCGCCCTGTCTTCAGATCATTAAATAAAGTTCAATTCAGCTGGTTCTCCCGATACGATCTCCCCAGGGTACTACAAAGGATCCAAATGAAGGGCAAAGTTAGGTCAATGAATTTACGAATAGTGCTTAAAAATGGAAAGAACGAGGCTCTCGTTAGCCGATTGCCAAAAATATGGACAATAGATCGATGACTATGGTTACACCTTAACCTTCTGTGGCTGCTAGGCCCTCTACGGATGACATACATTCCTGCGTGCTTGATTATTTTCCTTCCCCGATAAGCAGTATTTCCTGCAGTCGCATATTTGGCGGATATTCTTCAGACGACTCAGGTTGGACATGTGAATTTTCTAGTTACCGCCAAAGGCCCGTCATCAGACTAAATTGCTATGGGATTCGGGATTTTTATCGCAGCGGGTTATGTTGATAGGGGAGACCCTGATCGCTACGACCATCTGACCTGGTTCCTTAAAAGGAAATAAGAAGTGAGACGCCATTTGGGAGGATAGTTTATTCCGTACAGAACTGGGGTTGAAGGAAGTTGGCTGCCTTGCACGTCCAGCCGCCGCATCTGCGACAGCGAACAGCTCTTAAATAAGTTTGCTTGCCACTGCTGCCTTGTGGTTAGGTTCTTGATTCAAAGCGCAAGAGGCGACAACCTCGAACAAACAATCCGAGCGGCTGTTGGGGACTCGCCTGTATTCAAAATCCCCAGGAAAATCATGAACAATGTCCGATTACAGTACTATGATCCATGCAACGGCGTCCGCGGGAACCGACGCGTTCCTCAACTCTGGTCAAGTGGTGCGGGCAAATAGTGTACAAGCTGGACTAATCAACCGGGACCAGACTATTGGTATTGGATGCTGGAATGTGCGAACTTTTCTGGACCAATGTACCCAAAGGTTGACGGCACGCAGTCTTCATCAGTACCACGTGGACATCTGCTACCTGTCTGAAGTCCGAATCCCCCACTCAGGTTCAAGAGAAATAAATATCCGGGGAGTCATCTCCCACTTCACCCTGTACCACAGCTGCCCATGGGACTCGTCTAGTAGACACGGTGTGTTTATTGCCGTCTCGGATCAAGCAAACCGTGCACTACTTGCATGGGAACCAGTCAATGACCGAATGGCTTAAGCGCGACTGAAGGGGCACTTTACCAACATCTCTGTCGTCTCCATGTACGCACTAATATCATCTGCCGAACAGTGCGATATAGAGGTCTTCTACTAGCAACTACAGGAGTTAGTAGATAGGCTACCCAGCCGTGATCTGTTGATTGTTGTGGGGGATTGGAATGGTAGGACTGGATCTGGGGACTCGTCAAACAGTCACCTTATAGGCCGGGTTGGGCTTGGCTCTCGATGCGACAATGGTGAGAGAATGCTAAATTCCACTGATCAGAACCGGATGTTTGTCATGAACACGTGGTTCCAGGACCACCAGAAACATCTGCTGACTTGGTATTCAAACGACAGTCATACCGCCAGTCAACTACCGTCGGCTTTATTGACTTCGCCGCTGCGTTCGAATCCGTACATCGTGAGTCCTTATGGCGAATAATAGAACTTGATGGTGTGCCGGTCAAAATCATTGCCTTGATCGCTTTACCACTGCGTGAGTCCTCGTCGATAACAATAACTCCCAGCTCATCGATATCGGATCTGGTGTTCGAAAAGCTTGCCTTCTATCGCCCATTTCGTTCAACTACGCCATTGACAGGATTCTCTGGAAGGCCCTACACGGTTTTTACGGTGTGGAATTTGCACCCGGACGCCGCCTGACTTACCTAGACTACGCTGTCGATATCGCCTTGCTAGCCTCAAGCTTTGGTGATCTATAGTATGTGGGGTTGCGGGTGGATGAGATCGCTATTTCGGTCAGCCTATCCATAAACACTAGGAAGTCCAAATTGGTTTTCGAGCTGCATCCCTAACCAGGAGAAAGCACCCCTCAGGATAAATGGCTGTCAACTTGAAGAAGTAGACAATTTCGAATACCTCGGGGCGAGGATGCTGCCGAATGTACAGAGTAAGGACGACATTGCCTCCCGAATCGACGTTGCTCGCCAGGTTTTCTTGATCCTTCGAAAGTGCGTATGGACCCGACGCGACTTCTCTGTCGCCATGACTGCCACGAGGCAGTCCGCACTCGCTACAACAATATAGCCAGGATATCTAAGGCCGTCCAAGCAAAGACGACTGAGGTGGTTTGGGCACGTTCTCCGTTGCACGCCTCACGAGCTGAGTTCTACTGCTCTCGATCCGGCGCCACTGCCAATTTGGAGGCGTCGAAGAGGAGGGCAACTAAAAACCTGTCTCGACGTGGTTCGGCAAGACATGGGAGCGGTGCTCGGTCTTCGGCATCCGTCGCTGAAGAACAGAATGGGTTGAGCTATCCAGGTCTGCTGCCACGAATTGTCACGAGTGGAGACGTAAAATACGTGGCATCCTCGAGGCCGGCTAGATCAGACATGATCGTAGCCGTAACAAGTACAAGTAAGTACGTGCGTGTAGAGCGAGAGGTCCAGCGTTCAACATGCGCACGATGCCAGAAATTTCTAGAAGGATGCTAGAAATTCCTAGAAGGATTGGGTACGCGGAAGGGTAACTCAGTACTGCGTAGAGCAGCAGAATTAAGCGTGGGGAACGGACGGATAGGTATGGGTTCCTAGCGGTCGATCTTAACCAAAATTTCCAATGAGCCTTCTCCTGTTTCATTAATACCAGACCAGAGGATATGAATAATGATCAAATGTCCCTGATTTGCCTGTGGACGCGGACCTCACGCGCCAAAACGGAGCATAATTTGAACACCTCACGCAGAGAATTAATGTCCTCAAAGAAACGAGGATGTGATGACCCTTTTAGTATTTTCCCGAGTTACGTTGTTCCAACCGGCGGACGATCGGTACATCTCAAATCTCGCATAGGTATCAGGAAAGAAAGAATTCACCCACCTGTCTGTGAAGAAGTACCCAGAGATTGAGTGTACTAGAGTTACCATAGAACTGTTTTCTACGCACTTCATACTTATACAGGATTCCTTGAATTCACGTTAAGGCTCTCTCTTGGTGATGACTGAGGCCCTGTTGGTGTCAATTTTGGCCTGCAGAGTAGTTCAGCATGGAGAAGCGCCGATGCAACTAAGCATCAAGCACAGTTTGGAACAAGCTCAAATCGGGATAAGGAGAAATGTTTTGATCACGGCGATAACGTGGGTCTGGTGACTGTCAGACTCCGAATGAAGTGAAGGGGCTAACTGGGTACAAAGTAACCAAATAGCAACTAAAGCGCCGTAACCTTGGGCACGCGCAAACCGAGGCCTATCGACCCCCACGCCACTTGCACATGGCGCAGTTCAAACGGCGAATCGATCAACACGACCGGCGCTGCTGATCCGCGCCCGGGGAAGAAAGCATGTATAGAACGGCCTATCAATGCGGCCTTCTTTCTATATTCTTCTCAGTTGGCCAAAAACCTCTGCTAAATTGGAAGACCGAGGCTAAATCGGGAAACATAAAACGCCTGACGGACCCAGCCATACGTTCACTTGTTTTGGACATACGCGGAACTAATGTCACTACAACCTTCATTGAGACCCCACCAGACCCACACGACTCACTTGGCATCCGAATGCCCATCTTTGTTGTCCTCTTCAAAAACATGAACAGGTTCTTCTCTTTTGAGATCGAGACGGTGGATTTCTCTGGATTCCACAGGCGATTTCGGGCGAGTAATTTCACTAAAAACACGCTTATACGCCAGTTTTGCACAAAAATGCCTCTTTTCCTTCATCCTGGCTGGAATACTGTGGTATTTGATCTGAACCGACTCATGGAATACTGTTATAAACAAAGGCTCCTGGAAGTTACTCGGGTGCGAATAAACGCCAATTGCCGACTCAGACGAGTCTACTTCTGCGATCGAGCATACAGCGACGACGAAATACCGAAGGAATACCGCATTCAGGTTCTGCAATAAGCACGCCGTTAAAAAATGACGGATTCCGGCTTCACGTATATGGTACAAACAAGAGACCAGAAGCATGAATGGATGCTCATTCTATACGAAAAATGTATGTACAAACACAAATGGAGGATAATCACAGTCAAAAGAGGCAGCGTTTCTTTGGGGGAGTGGCCTTAAGTTTTTGACTCTCCCTTTCAATTTTTCGCTGCAATGCTAACTTCCTCCGTAATTCCTTCTCCTAAAAGCAGACGTAAAGAAAAACAAATGTTAACTGAATTCTTCGATCCGTCTCAAGCATTGAAAGGTACGCCGCTTTCACTAAGAAAAACAGCTGGAATTTTGTCCGTAACATCCAAATAAAGGCATGAATGAGATGCTACTAAAAGCAACAAAATTGGCGTACTTCTTCAGTTTCGACCTGCTTTTGTGAGGTCGGTTGCTCAAGTGTGGAACATGAATCGTTCGAGGATTCTGTGGCTGAGACTGCTTCCGGAGGTAGCACAAACAATCTGTGTGATGCCTCCACGAAGCGTTCAAAGGCCTCTTTGTTCAAATGTTCTCCTTTTGCGCAAGTTTCCTCTAGAGAATTAGCCTAGAAAAACCACGCGGAAAGTAAATCGCTGGAAAAGATGACGTTGAAGAGTTTTACGTAGGTGAAAGATGGATAAAAAATGGTTAAATTTAATTCACCCGCACTATCGAGATATGTGAAATTATTGAGTTAGTTTTTGTTGAATACCCGATAGAGTAAGTACGCGAAAAACCGCTGGTTCATCCTCGTGTTATCAACTGGGAACAGCGGCCAATATGATTGGACATTAAATGTGCTACTAACTATTAACAAGTAGATCCTTATTAATAATATAACGAGCAACCCAATGCACGCCCTATCCATAACAAAGAGCCAAAATGCATCGAATACAGCTAAATTATGCATTTACATTTTCACCCGGAGCTTATTTAAATATCATGTGCTTGATTAAGAACCAAACAATGAACGGAAAAAGTCAGATAACAAGTAAGCAGTATATTAAGATTGTCAACAAAGCTACTGTATTTCTGTGGTGATCCAGTTTTGTCCGCTCTTTCTAAAATATAGACGAGACTGGGTTAAAAAAATGTTCTGTATACCCTTAAAAATTGAGGTCTGAGGAAAAAATATGTGCTATTGACCAAAATATAAGAATTTAAAGTTCCCAGGGTAAGCGCGATGTCTAAGGACGACTAAAAAACCTATTTTCGTTGGATTTCTCTCTACTCGGAGAGACATAGGGCACATGTAGTTTAATTTTATCAATAATAAATAGAAATCACTAGAGGTAAAAGTCAGCATATTAGCCCTCAAAAAATAAAGGGGCTGCGTTGGTAGAGGAACATGTTCTCTCTATCATTACCTTTTTACCAAAGCGAAAATGCTGCCAAATCTTCCTAAAATCCAGTACCAAACGAATTAGAAAATCATGGTAAACGGCGAGCCAATTTTTAAGAAAGACAACGAATCAGTTCGGAGCAAAACCTTCCTAATACTTCGCGGAATGAGTCGAGTCAGAAGCTGCCACTATAATTTTCATGACAAGACTCGGGGAGTCATGGTTCGCGTCACTATACGCAAAAAGCTTGTAAGACGTGTAATTATGTCGGGACGAGTGGCACTCCGGTGTTTTTCTTACGTAAGTGGCCAAATTTGACCGATTGCGTTTACGGGACATTTTCATTAATGTGATGCAGATAATCTTTCGGTTACTTGATCCAACCGGAGTCTGCAGAGCCTGCTCGACTAGCCAATTTTGTCATGAATTAATAACGTGAGAATAATCGCTAGGGTTGTGAAGACTCACTAGTTCCGGCCGTCTCTTTGCTCACATGGGGATGAAAAACTCTTAAAAACTGAAAAATTGTCAAGTTAACGAGATTTAAGACAACTGGCCGAATATCCAGATCGCATTCATACCGGGTATGTAAAAAAGATTGCGAAAAAACACTTAATAAAACGACGAACGTTTTCATGCACTTCAAACGTAAGATGCAGCCACAAAAAAAGGTTTATACGATCTTTAGCGAGGCGATGCTGTTTGCGTTCTACCACATAGGTAAGACGAGCTCCTGCTTAGAAGACCTGCAAAAATACGCTACAAATGACGGGTAAAGACCACGAATACTTACACTAAATGATGTCGTACGAGTTAACCTGTGTATATTAAAGCCGTGCAGAATAATTTTGCTGGGAATTTTTTACTGTATGAAGATAGTACAGCGTTCTGTGGCAAAAATTAAACCGAGGATGGTCTTCGAAAAAAACGCGAATAAGGAAGAAAATTGTGATATCGAAAAGTAATGACCTCCGTCTTCTTAAGCGGGTTGCTAGACACGACAGCGGAATTCACCTTAATGTCCACACGCCCCACCTACTTTGCACACCTGACAACTTTACCATCTTTAGCGCAACCAGCTCCCTATCAACCGGTGTTGCTACCGGTAGCAGTATCACCACAGAAACCCAACCAACGACAACCAATCTATCTTGTTCATGCTGTCGACGCACATGCATATCACTCATCGGCGTGGTCAGCCACTTGCGAATCCATAACAGCGAGTCTGGCGGACCACTGCAAGAAACAGCAATATACATCGGCCACACCCGTTCAATTGCCCATACAGCTCATGTGCATTCAGTAACCACATGTGCTTCGACGAAAATCTGCAGCAAACCATCGCAGACCTAATCCTTTCACCAAACATCCGTCACACATCACACTACACAGATACGGGGTCGGCGCCTCTCATGAGTGGAAAATATGTTTCTCAACTCATGTTCTAGATGGCCTATATAGCGCTCTAGTGCATGTAAGATCCGAGCAACCAACCCGTTTTTGTGAAACCTAGTGATGTGTGTGCGGTACACGTAGACGGACTGCTTTGCCCTATCGGCCAACTGCGCTCAATCCCCAATATATGACGGCTGGCCGGTTTGGACAGTGTGCTGATGCTTGGGAGAGATAAGAGGGATTAGGGAAGATCTTGAGGACTCCGACCGCAAGCGCATATTTCCAACTATAAACAATCTGATACGCTTTAAAACTATAAAGATGTGCTAAAAGCAGTGATTTGAAAAGCTGCAAACCGACGGGATAACTCGATCCCCTCAGGATGTAGTCAGACTGCAATGGCTTCTAAGCAGTATGGCTTCTGTGGCACTTTCATTTAGATTCTTGTTTCTGTGAAAAATCGGTCCAGCGTGCGCGGACCAGGCCTACGCGGCTCGCACAGACGGGTTATCTAGCTTCGTTAGTCACTGCGCCCGATTCTGCCTCGAGTCTTTTTGATTCTGCCTTGACAGCGGGCTCAGGTGGATGGGGGAGGAGATTGGGGTAGATGCGTCGCAAGCATACTACCACTAAGAAATAATTAATGCGCAAGTTATGGACCTGCGCTCACTTAGATGTTCAGAACACGGTGGACTTCGAAGTTCGCTAAAGATCGAGCTGTCAACTGAAAATTTAGATAGAATAACGCGTAGGGCAGAGACGTGCCATTAGCGCAATGTGCTTTTGGCAAGGCAATTTCAAAAAGGAACAGAGCTATTCATTAAAACTCTCAAGAGTTGTAGGAAAATTGTGAATTGAAACAACCTCCATTAGAATGAAAACTTAAGCGAAGTGACAACTTTCTTGTTAAGCGATAAAGCTGAGGGTTTACGATCTACATCCGGAACAATTTGTTCGATAGTGAATGCATATGAACAAGAATTTATTTTTAGGTAAATTATATAAGCACAAGGATATCGTATTCGAAAGGTGAAAATCCCAATAAAATGTAAACCCCGTGTAGTCGAGCACGCCTAAGGTTCCCGGTAATCAAAAAGCCACAATACAATAGAGTTTCTATTATCAATTTTTTTAAACGGCGCAAGGGCTTTCCAGACAATAGAGTTGATCAATCGATTCATCCACGATCCTAACCTGGTCCCTGGATATCTGCTCTGAATACTGAGAAACTCTGTTTTAACCTAGACTATAGGCTCGCGTTTGCCATTGAAGGTCGCGAGACTTGCGCTACTCAACCTGGTGGAATCTATCTCAGTTTACAAGCGAAGTTCAAACTTCAAGGTATTTATCAGCAAATAACTTAAAAATTCAAATGCTCCACTTTAAAGTGCAGGTAATCCAGGCACTGAGTTGTCGTATACACTACTTGACTTGCAAGTGTCAACTGCTATAGTTTAAACGTCCTCACACAGAGAGGGTAGAACAAGAATTTGCTTTAGAAGCTCGCGTCTCCATGTGAACACACTCAAGTACACAGGCGTAGGTGTATTTAACTGCATGAGTATGTTTTGTTCGAAAAGCAACGACTAAGTAAAGGCTGTCGAGAAACCAAAAGGATCAGCACAAGGGATCATAAATGATACAATTTTCACAGATTAAACTAGCAAGTGAAACAAATACTTCTGTTCATGATGAACACGAAGAAATAGTCGTCATATGGTTTAATGTGACACGTTAACACATCTTCGAACAAAGTGACCTAACCTGAAGGGTTGGAATGTAAGTTTAGGATGGAAGTTCTAGAATGTTAATATCAACTCACGCTATTTAATCCAGGTGTTGTTTCATGCATACGCGCGCCATGTGGCCCAGATGTACACATGTTATTTAGAGCCAACACCAAGGGATCCAACAAATGGGCACGAATCTAAATATCAAACTGCATTAAAAAAATACAAACCACGTCAAAATTACAGACAAATGCGTTGACTTTATAGATAATCTGCACTCCCTTCAGATGAGTGCTATATTCGCACGAAAGAGTGTCACTATCTGCGAGAAATTTCACATTATCCACACTGGCACTAATGCATTTAGCAATCAGTTCTTTTCGCCTTACTTAAATCACAAACTATGGAAGGGTTTAGATGCTTAGACATTCGTTAGTGGAAACAAATCTCACTTTGAACCGTTCATAAAAGTCCACGTCAGAGATGGTTTCTGCCCACAAGCCATAACGTTGCAAGAGAAAAGTCATGGAGTCAAGCTTAGTTTTTCTTTTATTACATTCAGAGCAAGTGCAATTAATTTGTGAACGAATAAGATGAGTGACACCATTAGCATGGCGAAAGAAATCCATGCAGAAAACAGCTGACAACGACGAGATTTCAAACAGTTCGGCTAGAATGTAACGATTTCAAAGAAGTTCAAAACCTGGGTAGAGGGGAAAAGAAAAGCACAGGTTTCGTTCGGGAAACAAGAACCTTCGACTATCTAGTTGCCATTCTGCTAGGAGCTGCATAATGATGGAATATAAACACAGCAGGCGCAGAGCAACTAACATACGACGAATGTACAGCTTAGCGGTTAAGGACTGCAAGGATGGCAGACAGTGAGTAACGAGAAGAAGTGGGAATAAATCCCAGCCTCAAACGAACTGATTGGAATTGATTAACCAATTGGCAGTCATCCGGATGACAAAGGGAAAAGGAGACTTTAGGAAATGGTAAATGTCTAATATAAAAGAGCACGAGTATAATTTATAGCAAATGGAATAAGTTACACCATGGATGAGTTACAGCAAGCGACAACCTATCCGGATGATAATTGTCGCTGACATGTCAGCTAAATAACCAATGGGGAATGCAGCGCAGTGGGCAACTGCAGAGAAGGGCCGTGGGATGCGCTGAGGTAGCCAGAAGACTGTTGAGAAGCGTTGCGGTGTAGGGGTCGGCGGTAAAGAGGGTTATTTTTAAAAAAACAGTAAAACGATCGACATCCCAGGTCCGTGCGTTAAAAATTTCCACTTCATTCTGACAATGCATCAAATCTACTTGGGAATTTTACAGCGGCCAAAGAGCGTGAATCAAGGACGCGAACGCCACGGTCGCAGAAAATAGTTTAACGACTGAAATTCAAATTAAAACGAAGATAAAAGCACATCAAAAGGGAGTTGTAAACAGGCAAGCCTGATAAAACGCAGGAAATAACGGAGCCGTTAGGTTAAAACATGAAACTATCACAAACATTGAGCAGATTTACAAATGGAAAGGTGATATTGATAACCAGATGATACCATGCTAACACTTGATATATGATACAGTCGTGATTGTGGGCATGGATATATTCGGAGCTCATGCCAGCATATCACATCACAGACCGTCTCGATTGATGTGATTTAAGCAGACGCTGCCTATGAAATATGCATGCGCGAGATTGAACCGAATCTTCAAAAGACCAGTTACTAGGCCTCATAACGAGATTAACAGACTCTTCTGCTGAAATCTTGTACTCGTTTAAGGGTCAAATAACTGCTCAATACACTCCGAATATTGTTAATTGACTATGCTACGAAAGAAAGTAATAATCCACACCGGGTATTTCATTTCAGTTCAGCGTATATTAGGGAAGTATCCTTGTGACCTTTAAATATTTAAGTCACTTTAATAAAGGATTGAGACATTCATTGTCGGGCTCTATATGAATGTCCAAAACTAGCAATGAAAGCATATTTTACCGCAGTAAATCCTGGAAATTTCAAGCCAGTTCCCTATTTAGAACATGACAATCGGAACAATCAGCAGCAGGGCCAGTAAATTACTGCATCAAATGGATACAAACTTAGTTTTACATAAGCATAGTTGTTTTTATTTTTACGTTGTCACATACTTACATGTGCTTAGTAAGGGTGAAAATATGACTGATCTAGCCAGCCTCGAGGATAACACGGATTTCACCTCTCAAAGCAAAGTGATCTGTGGCAGCATCCATGCACAGTTCAACCTAGTCTGTTTGATAACAAACAGGGCCTGAAATCGACGGTCCAAGAACCACTTCCGCGCCTAAATCCTTTGTGTCGAGCCAGGTTTTTAGCTGTCAGCCCTCTTCGGCGCCTCCAGTTGAACAATGCTGTCGGATTTAGGCAGTTACACTGGGGTCATGAGTTGGATGACGAAGAACTTTTCCAAACAAACTGATTCGTGTTTATTCTATGATCTCGGGTTTTATTGTGATATTGTCACAGCGAGTGCGAACTGTCGCATGCGAGTCTTAGTCACTGTACGTCACTCGAAGGATGGTCCGCAAGCAGTGGTTGTTCAATTAACTCCAGATTTCGCCCATATTTTGCGCGCATAGTGCAGCATTCACAACCATAGAGAAGGACAGGCCGGATGGATGCACAGTACACGCGAGTCTTTGTCGTGTCCATAGGCAATTTCCAAGGCTTCCGCAAACCCCAAAAGCAGTATTGATTCGGGAGACAATGTCATCCTTACTCTGCCCATTCTGTAGAATTTGCGCATCATGATTGTTGAAACAGTGTACTTGAAGTTAACAGCCATCAGTTTCGAGGGGTACCTTCTCCTGGTCAGGGATGCAGCTTAAAAACACTTTGGTTTTCCCAGTGTTTATGCATAAACTTAGCAATTTAGCGACAACATTCACCCGTAAAACCATAAACAGCAGGTTGAAGCTAGTGAGGGGATATTATTGGCGTAGTCGAGATCAGTCAGCCGGCCTCTAGACGCAAACGTAACCCCACCATCTTCGTATAGAGTATGCCCGAGAATCCAGTCAATAGCTTAGCTAAACAGAATGGGATACACGATAAAACCTTGTCGAACGACACACCAAATGCCGAGTGGGGGAAAGACTTTTATGGACCTGAATTCGTGCAATGGTGCAGCGGTAGCAGGCCCTGATCATGGTAATGATTTCGGGTTTTCCGACATCCAGTGCCATTATCAACCGTAGAAATAAACGGAGGGCGGAATCAAATGCTCCGAGAAAATCAGCAAAGCAGATATTTTGTTATTTTTGGTAGCTATCTTGGAGTTTAAGCATGCGCCTTTGGTATGAACATCTGGTCAGTAATCCGGCTTGGCTGGATCTCGTCCTAGGGTCACGCTCAGCACGGAATCACCTGAGAAGAAAAATAGTGAATATCTTTGCAGCAACGTTCAGTAGGCTCATGCCGCGGTATTTCTCGCATTTCATCTTATCTCCCTTCTAGAGACAGAGAAAATGATGCCTGAGCCTCAATAATCTAGTTAGCTTGTTGCTGCAGTATGTACCTGCCAAGACTGTGTTCAAATTTCTCCATGGGCTGAAAAATAACTATCGCCTCAGGCAAATTAGTCGAAGGTTTCAGTACACGACAAGGGCGATTTCACATTCTCCCACGCAACCTTCTTTGGGGCGCACGTTGTTTGAGGGATTGTGCCTTAGCTGAGATAAAGTGGCGAGTTGGAAGGAGTCATCACATCCGAGGGTGCAGTCCAAGCCAAACACAATATAAAAAGGTTGTCCCAAGTCCACGCACAACTACCTATAAGGCCGAGGATAGATATTTAGATTAGGTAAGCGAGATCCCTATGACAGTGAAGCTTGAACTCGTACTAATTTTGTGGCTCGTTTCGGCACCCTTTCTAGCAGGTTGTAATCATGTCGCATTTCTGGGTCCCCAGGCCTGGATCACCTAATCAAGCTGGGGCCTTACAAACGAACTGCCCCAATTGATGGCATACAGCAATGGAGTTGCCAAATTCAGAAAAATGTGTTGAGGGCTTTCGAGTATTTCTAATCAAATCGCCCAAATATTTCTGTGTTTCTGCTTCATGGAGTGGTCTTCCATCATAAGGGTAGCTGTGTGTATTTCGAATCTGGTTTTGATTCCCGAGACGCGGCATGGAGCATTTTTTCTAGTTGAACAGGAGTCATTTGTGGGATCACTCTTCTTATCGATGAAGATCTGCTTAGATGTCGGCTTCATCAATAGCCATGTGGGATAATTTCCAGATTTTAATAGAATCACAACTATGACACACTCACAGTCAAAGACCTCTGCACAATCGCTCTTACCCAAAAGAAAGAATGTGCGTCCCCACAATAAACCTTGTTGGACTCCACTCTCTATGAATGGCTGCCGGATTGCTGTTGATATAGGCACACAACTTTGGAACGACCGATAGAAAAATTAGGAATCCATTTAAGAAGTTTGCCTCTGATACTCACGATGCTGGTGTGGAACAATATCGAAGAGCATCCGGACGTTAGTGAAAGCAGCATGCAGGGTGTCTTTTGCGTCGAGTGCCCTTTTGCAACTTTGAATCATGTAAAGTAAGTTCTTTACGCATGATCTTCCCTACGAAAGTCGTTTTGTAGATGAAAAAAGATGTTGTGGGCTTCTAAATAACCACTAATTTCTTTCTGATCGTCTTCTCCATGACTTCGCAGCAGATTGGTGTCAGGCTGGCGCAAGTTTCAGGCTTGTGTCGCAAGTGAACGATAACGAATTTTATTAATGAACATATTAAGGGCTGTTTTTCAATCCATGGGAAGAATTCCAGCATCAAGCGATCGTTAACACAATATGAGTAGTGGTTTGGTTAGCTCTCGGACAAGGTCACTTGGCAGATTTGCTCGAATTTCGTCAAGATCTGGAGTTTTCTAGTTTTTAAAGATCCCTTTTGCTCGAGACACATTATCTTAAATAACCGACTCTCGCATACTATCGTAACTAGGTGGAAGGTGCTCCCTTCATTTCCCAAAAGCCGACGAAAGAACTGAGAAAAATTTCCAGCTTTGTTTTTACTGTAAGATATATTAAGACCTTCATCATTCGTCATTATAGGAATCTAGTTCATGTTATATGTGCTATTTCAGAAGTATCTGTAGTACAATTAACGATCATTGATGGCCCGATAGAACAAATTACTCTCGGAATCCTGCCGTATTTTAAAACGATGCCTTCCATCTGGTTCCTTGGATTAGTATTCCTTAAAGGTGACATTTTTGTTGCTGGCGCAAAATTTCTTCCTTAGTCATACCATTTTTTCTCTCTACTGTAGAAAAATGACGGTAGTATTAACTGTAGTCAACGTAAAATTGCAATTTATGATAGCTTGTAGCCTGTTTTACACCGCTGGGTGTTACAACCATGGCTGGAGATACAGCGAGTGCCTGCGGACCTTCATACCTTTCTTTAGATATGGTAAATTTCGAAATTATTTTTAATGTTTATTGAATCCCTAGACTCTGATTTTCGACGAATGCGCCTGTGCCAGCGGTAACAGAACGTCTTCTATCAGCTGTTATATGGAAATTTGAATAGTGCTTAAGAAAACGTTATCAAGAAACTTTTTAACTCATTGGGATAAGCAGTTCCGAAATTGAGGATCGAATGAAACGTAAACATAATTTTATACTGTTTAATTTTCTGAATTATTTCGCAGTTATTGACGGCTCTTACTTATCTCTGTAGCACTCTAGGTTTGGATTCAGTATGGAGCTTGCAAAACGATTTCCTTCACTCAGTCACAAGGCTTCAATACCAATTATACTCTTATCTTTGGTGGTAGTCGATTTCGTTTTGTAGATGGAAGAGTTTACACGATAATTATTTAGTAGGAGGCATTGATCGGTTCCTCCAACATTACACCCGTTACTCGTTATGTGAAATTAGCCCAAACTGCGTCCCCAAAACTTTAACTGGAGTAAATAAGTGACCGTGTAACGCATCAAGAGACTGGACAGGTTGTTTAAGGGGATTAAAGACTGACTTTTGGTCCGAACCCAGGATGGGGTCGGGGTTATCGAATGTCGATGAACATGCCGGTGCCCCCTTCCACTCTCAAACACTGATCCCCGTCCCCACGGTTATCGTCGCCAGATATCGTATCTTTGTCCCCCGCTAAATGACAGCATCCCCTCGTCCAGACCCTGTAGTTGCCCACAGCGTTGCACTCCCCATCGTTTATCCAATGGACATGACAGAATTCCCCCCACTCCATACGGGACATATCTACATGTAACGCTCCCTTCCTTAATTTCGATTAGACCCTTTCATACATTTATATCCTTCTTAGTAGTAGAGCCTCATTTCCTACATTTCTGTCGTTTCTTCTAAGGACCGTTTCGTTTTGAGTGATCGGCATGGTGCTTAGAGACCCTGTTCAGTACGCGCACCAACTAAGAAAGACTAGACGTGCGTTACTCGCTCGTGTGTGTGCCAAACTCAAAGTCTTCGGCCGCTACAACCGTCCTTAAAAGAGGGAATATTGTGATTTACAAAGTAATATTACGTTGTTCAGACATACTATTTTTTTAAAAAAGAGTCAAATTTCGAAAACGGGATAAATCGGGTAAGCTAATTAACCTGAAGTTTTAAATGCACAGAATGCGTGTCCATGTAAAAAAAACGAGTAAATAAAACACCTGAAGTAGAATTGATTTTGAAAGCAGTCCTTTAGTTTTTAATCCACGGGAGTTGTCATAGTCAACTGCAAATATAAATTGTTGGGAAATATTTCGCGTACACCATGACAGAATATATATATATATATATATATATGGACCGATAGACAGGGAGCATTGATGGCGATATTAGCTCATCAGTTAGTCATACCCAATCCCAAGTGTGGCACACCTTGGATTGGGTATGACTGGCTGATGACGGCTAATAAGCCAGAAAATGGCCATTCCGGTCTCCCCTTGTCTTTGTCGGTTCCATCTCCATCATATGCTACACGTCGCTATGCGACCGCCTGCGAGGGGCTCTAGTCTGAGCTCCAGGGCACAACGGAACATGCATGTTCCTTAAGCAGATCGGTGAGCCCCACACTATCATATA